>VWZQ01012105.1:2414743-2438739 GCA_013397015.1 Myiagra hebetior | reverse complement strand
GGCTGGTTCCTGACAGGGGGCTATCTCTGCCGGGCCTCGGTTCCTTCCATTCAGGAGGCATTGTGTGGAAGAGGGTTTGGTCAGGAATTTGAGGTTCCTGCCGGTTCTTCCAGCCCGGACAACCCTGTGACAGATAGGCATGATTTTTTTTTTTTTTCTCCTAAAGAATAATAATAATAAAGAAAAAAATTGGCTCTTTTTAGTCTTTCCCTCGTAATTCTGGCATTGGTATAACACTGACTGAAACAAAACATTAACCCTTTTGCTTCTGAATTCGCATCTTTCTTCTGTTATTTGATTCTTTCTTCTCTTGCTTGACCTCTTATTTTCAAAAATCAAATCTTCTGAGGAGCAAATTATTTGAGGTGGATTTTGTTCTATGCACCAGTTAAACTTTTGAAAATGGCATTTTTTTTGGTCATTATTATTTATATAATCATCATGCTTGGCATATTAAATTTATGATTTTAAGCATGGTTGGCAGCATTATTTTTCTTTCTCCCCTGGATTTAAACCAAGCTAGTGTTTGTTTCTGGCCCATTAAAACAGTAGTGGCAGCTATCAATGCTTCCATTCTCATTATTCATGTGATTTTATTAGATGTCCAGTTTGGTGTTCCATTTTAAAGTGTTGGGATAGGGTCAGTTATAGTCCTTGCTCCTCGTAGCTGCTGTTTGTTGAGGTCACAGGCAGAGTTCAGGTTTGGGTTCATAGATGGAAAGTGTTCATTGGGATGTAAAGCTCCTGCTTACAGCTGAAAGATACTGTATATTTACATAGGCAAAGGCCTTGAATAGTTGTTTGGTTGTTTTGGTTTTTGTNTTCTCTTCTCTTCTCTTCTCTTCTCTTCTCTTCTCTTCTCTTCTCTTCTCTTCTCTTCTCTTCTCTTCTCTTCTCTTCTCTTCTCTTCTCTTCTCTCTCTTTTTCTTTTCCTCTTTTCTCCTTTCTTTCTCTTAGCAATAGCATTGCAATAGGCAGATTTGGGGAAAGAAAATATCATTTGATATTTGTCTTGGCCACACTTTGTCAGCACAGAGATCTCTATGAAAGCGTAGCATTCCAAATCCATTAGTAATTACAGTTTATTCTGGGGCTTATTTGAGTATTCTTGGACTCATCTAGAGATTAGTAATTGCTAAGTCCAAGTCTGTGGCTTGTAGATTTATATGTGATCAGTGAAAGGGAGGATTTGCTATGACTTCCCCCTCCCCCGCCCCCACAGTTCTGAACCCCTCGATGAGAAGTAGCAGTGTTATCGAAAAAGAGAGTTACAATGCTTAAGTGTTAGTGCTGTACATCAGCATAAAATCTGTCTGTCATTAAGCTAGCTTTGCAAACATTGTTTTCTTTGGAATTCTTAAGGTCTCGGTTATGCTTTGATCATCTCATTGTTCTCCTTAGGTTATTTTTTTCCTTTAGAGTGTAATGGCTCTCTAACAGAAGGTGAAGTTTAGAAAATAGTGTCTCCATATGCAAGGGATTTGGAGACCTTTTTATTGTCTTTAAAAATGTCATTCATAGTCCTCATTAGCATTTATTGTTGCAAGCATACAAGCAGAAAATGTGAAATTGGTATGTCATGAATAGCTCCACAGAGCTCTAGAGCCCTGAAATTTTGCCTGCAGTGTGGTGTGGGGCAGGCATTGAGAGAAAGCTGGCCAGATGGCTGCCAGCACAGAGCAGAGCTGCAGGTTTTTGTCTCTGGTGCTGAGAGGAGGGAAAGTTCACTGGAGCATACGCTATCACCCCGTGCATTTTAACAAAACTAACTCGCCATCAGTCAAAACGGGGAGGTGGTGACATTGAAACAAAAGTTTTCAATATAATGTAACAATCCTTGTCAAATGAATAAAATATGTTTAGTTAGTGTCACAAATATTGATATGTTACAGAGAAAAATGCAAGGCTCAAATTTATGGCTAGTGGTAGATACGCTTTCACACAAATATGCTCTACATTATCTTTATTATGAAGGTCCTATACATTGAAAAGACATCGATTAGAGGTCAAAACTTGGGTTAATATACTACAGCAGGAGGACTTTCTCTACCCATGTTAAATGAACAAACACCCTGAGCTTCAAGTCAAAAAGCAACTGATAGCTTGAAACAATTTTTTTCTTCCCATCTTCTTCCCTCCCCTCCCCCCTTCTCCTTTTTGTATCTTAAAATATGGCCATAGTTCAGCAGGAGCAGATATTCTCTTCCAGGCTTCTCCAGGTCACATTAAATGTGTTCTCTTTCTGTCAGTGAGACAGCATCATTGGTATTTTCTTTCAGAAATATTTTCAAATCAATATCAAATTTTCTAAAGTGCTTGAGTGGTGTCTATGCACAGATGGCATGGTAATTTTCTTTGAAGTCAAATGATGATAGAAATTAGCAGTCAATTCTAATTTACTTTACCCACATTATGGAAAATATAGTTTTTAATAAAAACGTGAGGCAAAACTTGTTTAGCCTAGATTTGTTACAGCACAAAGTGAAAGGAATAGACACCAAGACAGGTACACTTATATGTGAGTTTGTCCATGTGAGTGTTCTTACTAAAATGTATATGGAGGGTAAAAGAGCATGCAGTCGTTAGGGCCTGAATGTTGTCCCTCCCATTCTGAGCCAGTTAATTTTTTGTGGAACTGTTCTTTGATGTTAGGTCTTAATGTGTATTTTCATTGCTTTAAAACCTGAAATGCACCTGAAATGTCACTGGAATTTCTAAATGTTCAACAAGAATTANGGTTTTGTTTTGCTTTGGGTTTTTTTATGTGTATGTGTGAAGAATTAAAGTATGACTTCTTGTTTAAATGGTAAGTGAAGAACATTACAGTTTTTTGTACAATTTCAATACTTGAGTTTATAACATAGTGGTGTTAATAGTTGTACTGGTAGAACTTAAAATCAGTGGGTACAAGTAGTAAAGGGAGGGAACATAATTAATAAGGCCTTCCAGCAAAACTGAGTGTGTAGCATGTGACTATTGCTTTTATTGTTGTGGGCAGAAGCTGGTCCAAGGAAGATATTTGTGGTTGCAGAAGTAGAGAAGGAGAGCTGAAAATTAACTGAAGTTTTATTTCCTTTCATGCTGAAGGCTTTTGGTTCAGTCTGTAGAGTTATGCCCACAGGCTCAGCAAACATATTCATGTGCTAGGGATTTTGGGTACTTCATTGGTGAGATTGAAATCTTTTGAGCAGTACCTTAGATTTTCCCTGCTAATATTCCATTGGGAATTTGTAATAAAGATTTAAGGGCATACTTTTCTTCTTGCATGCAGACATTGCCAGGTGAGGATTCTGGGGACCCTTGACTAAGAGAGGTGGCCTTCAGTGCATGTATGCAGTCACAGGAGTCAGCTACAGAGCAGGCAGACCAAAAGTCATTGTCATCCATTGTGCTACTAATCCCCCATCTGAAAAGGATTTTCAGGGGATGGTACAACAAAAGAGCTGTTACAGTGTTATCAGATTGATAATTGTGATCTAATGAACTCTTAAATATGTACAATAATCCTTCACCTTTAGAATCAGGCCGTTTTCTTCAGTACAGACTCCCTAGGTTACTCTGTTGTAAAGGTGCCTTTAAGTAAAAGTGGATTCCTTAGACATGTAGTTTTAAATAGCTGTCCTATCATATTGTAAAGAAGCCATAATTTAAATAAGCATTGCTTGTATCTGTAGGATGAAAAAAAATATGGTTTATGCATTGTGGTAGTCCCATGTTCCTATAGGGTTTGTACATATAAAGGAAATTATGTGTCTCTATGAACGTGCTGTCTGTTAGTTAAACCTTTACAAGTCATGTAAGTTGTGTCACTCTTTTCCAGTGTTTTAATTGCCTTTACTTTTTTTTGCAGAGTTCATAATCCAATGAACTGTCCATGACCTCTAGCCAACCATTGCCCACCTCAACCCACAGTCCATTAAATGAAAAGTTCTCCATGGATGTGTGGTGACAACAACCACCACATTGTCTTTCCACCTACCCATTGCGTGTCTAGAGCCTCTTTGAAAATGATAACAAATGATAGCCTTTACACCATGGTTGCCACTCAAAAATTCCTTGGTGATAATGGTTTTAAATCGTCATTCTCTTTAAAAAAATAGTTATCTTGTCCATTTCCACAAGCCTCTGCTGTGACAATCTTGCTTAAGGAAATTTCTTATGGATAATAGTTCCCAAGATAGTTTGGGCTTTATTAAAACTGGCACCTTGCATTGTGCCCACACATTTACTGCTGCTCTTTGCAGATACTCTCCTAGTGTAAAGTGGTGTAATTTGCTCTTGGTATGAAATTCCACTTCATAATCACCTTTGCCTTTTTCTGCTTCTCTTCTGAATGGCTACAGCAAAGCACCATGTGGAGTACTTAGATAAAGTGAAGTTATATTTAGAGGCTTGTGTTCCTCAAGTCTCCTCCCAGTTCCTAAAGAAACAAAGATTTTGTATTTTAATTTCCCTCAGCTATGATGGGATTCATCTGGGTCAGACTAGAAGCACAGAGATTAGGTCAACACATTGTGCTTCCAGGGAGCTTGATGTACTCCTTCAATAGCACTTCAAGTGTATCCCATTCTGGCTTAGTTTTGTAGTGGAAACCTAGTTGGCACAGTGTTTTTCCCTCAGAGTGCTGGTTGTTGCTACTCAATTTATGTGCTAATTGTGGATAATATTTTATCGTAGTACTCACAGCTTGAAATTCTGGAACTTCTTTTAGCTGTCAAGGTTAGTGGAGGTTGGAGAGGATAAATGTCCAAGGCAGCTGAAGCAAAGACAGGTCATGTAGTGAGTTGGAGCAGAGAGATATGTAGCAGAGTGAGAAGGTGGCTGGCCCCAGAGTCATGAATTTAGGAGTGGATTTGATGGCAGAGAGAAAACAGAGGGCACTGTTTGGAAAAATGAGAGAAAAATGTGATGGAAGGGGTAACAGGAAACAATGGAAACAATGGAAAGAAAAAGATTTGACTAAAATCAGCCACCTTCCTTTTGTCACTTACAAATGATAATGCTTTTCTATCATCAAGGGTTGAACGAGTCTGTGTACTGATTCTGCTGTGTTTCCAGATGCTGAACTGCATTAGATCAGTTCATTTGGTAATACTGCTTGGCATTTTAGCAATTACAGGGTCTGCCAGTGGGTTTTCCTATTATAACTGTGAGAAAACTCATCCATAAAAGAACCACTGTTCTGTTAGGACTTAGTTATCTTCATATAAAAATGTGGCCCCATGCCTTTGTTCCATTAGACCTCCTAATTCATCAGGGAAAATGAAAATACTCCATGATAAGGTGACTTTCTCACCTGGCTCTGGAAAGCAAATAATTTAAATGGGGAAATAATGCTTAGCTGTCCTAGATATGCTGAAATATTTATTTACAGTCCTCATTCACTTGCCCTCTTGAAATTACTCAGTAGTTGACAGATGTCATACTAAAATAAAGCATTAATAGTAAACACCAACATGCTGTACAGTGGCACTGCTGTGATGTTACGGGCACTACTGTGTGTACAAAAACATAACCAGACATGCAGAACGGCCATGTTTCCAGCCCACTACAGTGGAGGCCAGTGCAAAGATTTTGCTAACTGATGTAAGACTAAGCTTTATTTTCTGAGTACTTGTCAGTGTGTTTTATAAGCACAACCTTATACTTAGATTGTTGAGAAAAAGTTATTTAATTTTATATGTATATATATATATATATATATGTTGAATAATACTATTCTTTAATTTCCCTTATATTTCTGGTGACTGTTGTGGTTTGCAAATTCATATTGAGCTCATCAGGAACAATAGCTTTGTATGAGGGCCCCTTTGAATGAAGTTTTTGTACCGTTATAAATGTAGTAAATAAAGACATATTGATCAATATATGACAAAAGGGTGAAGAAGAGAAGTCAATAGGTAAGAATATTTGCATATAAACCATTTCCCCCCTGTTGAAAATGGCAGTATGAGCATAAATAAATGTTTTGTATTGCTGTGTATTTGCTCCACCTGGTGGATTTTCCTGGAAGTGTTTTTAATCTTCCTAATAAGGGGACGTCTTTAATATAAAAGACATTTCCCAGAATAAAAGCGACTCTTCTTTTCTTTTCTTTTCTTTTCTTTTCTTTTCTTTTCTTTTCTTTTCTTTTCTTTTCTTTTCTTTTCTTTTCTTTTCTTTTCTTTTCTTTTCTTTTCTTTTCTTNCTTTTTATTGTCTTTAAAAATGTCATTCATAGTCCTCATTAGCATTTATTGTTGCAAGCATACAAGCAGAAAATGTGAAATTGGTATGTCATGAATAGCTCCACAGAGCTCTAGAGCCCTGAAATTTTGCCTGCAGTGTGGTGTGGGGCAGGCATTGAGAGAAAGCTGGCCAGATGGCTGCCAGCACAGAGCAGAGCTGCAGGTTTTTGTCTCTGGTGCTGAGAGGAGGGAAAGTTCACTGGAGCATACGCTATCACCCCGTGCATTTTAACAAAACTAACTCGCCATCAGTCAAAACGGGGAGGTGGTGACATTGAAACAAAAGTTTTCAATATAATGTAACAATCCTTGTCAAATGAATAAAATATGTTTAGTTAGTGTCACAAATATTGATATGTTACAGAGAAAAATGCAAGGCTCAAATTTATGGCTAGTGGTAGATACGCTTTCACACAAATATGCTCTACATTATCTTTATTATGAAGGTCCTATACATTGAAAAGACATCGATTAGAGGTCAAAACTTGGGTTAATATACTACAGCAGGAGGACTTTCTCTACCCATGTTAAATGAACAAACACCCTGAGCTTCAAGTCAAAAAGCAACTGATAGCTTGAAACAATTTTTTTCTTCCCATCTTCTTCCCTCCCCTCCCCCCTTCTCCTTTTTGTATCTTAAAATATGGCCATAGTTCAGCAGGAGCAGATATTCTCTTCCAGGCTTCTCCAGGTCACACTAAATGTGTTCTCTTTCTGTCAGTGAGACAGCATCATTGGTATTTTCTTTCAGAAATATTTTCAAATCAATATCAAATTTTCTAAAGTGCTTGAGTGGTGTCTATGCACAGATGGCATGGTAATTTTCTTTGAAGTCAAATGATGATAGAAATTAGCAGTCAATTCTAATTTACTTTACCCACATTATGGAAAATATAGTTTTTAATAAAAACGTGAGGCAAAACTTGTTTAGCCTAGATTTGTTACACCACAAAGTGAAAGGAATAGACACCAAGACAGGTACACTTATATGTGAGTTTGTCCATGTGAGTGTTCTTACTAAAATGTATATGGAGGGTAAAAGAGCATGCAGTCGTTAGGGCCTGAATGTTGTCCCTCCCATTCTGAGCCAGTTAATTTTTTGTGGAACTGTTCTTTGATGTTAGGTCTTAATGTGTATTTTCATTGCTTTAAAACCTGAAATGCACCTGAAATGTCACTGGAATTTCTAAATGTTCAACAAGAATTAATTTTTTGGGGGTTTTTTTAATCAAAAAGCAGTAGGCAGTCTAGGCTGTTAAGTCTAATCCTCTATCAAGGCTACCTTTCCTTAACAGATGATTTAAAATACTCTTCGGAGTGCTGTTGAAATATTGTTATAACTTACAAGTTTTCTTAACTGGTAAGACATGAATGCTTTCTCAATTCCAATGAATTTAATCCAGTACTTGAGGTAACATAATCAACAGTTTGTCTTAGACAACCAAGAATATTTTCTTCCCACCTTGGTGACTCTTTCAACTGCTCAGTATTTGATTTGTGTAGGTAATCTCAATTAGTCTATGTTTCACAGAGCAGTGTATGTTTTCAATGTCTCATTTGTCTTTTTTCAGAAGTCCAGAAAGCCTTGCCAATAAGGAAATGCTAAGGGAAATGTTTAGTGTTATCTGGCAAATGTTTTGTGTTGCATGCATAAAGAGCTGCTGTTAACAGATAAGCAGATATCTTACTGGAATATTTAAATTCCATTTCCAAGCAAGGAATTAGAAGTTTATAGAGAAGATAGCTTCTTGGATAGCTTGAGCCTTTTGTGTAGTGCAGTAAAACCAAGGGAGGCTAAGGTACAGTGTCATGAAAAAGGCTGCACTGAGGGTGCAGGCCCAGGTGGGTTACCATTGCAGCAGGCAATTGGAGATACTTGGGCAGCAAGAAGTTAGTGAGCTTCTCCTGAAGGTGTTGCCTTTACTGTACTTTGGCTGGACAGTCAACTGAATAAAGTTAAGAAAGCATCCAGAAGTGGTTGTCCCCTGTCCCCTGCATCAGCTCCACAGCTCACACATTAGGTGGGTTTGCCCTGTCAGTGGGATGCCTTAAGAAAACACTAATAGCTTCCAGCTGGGTGGAAAATCAAAACATTTTGGGGCTGACAAAACTAGTAGATTTGAATTTGAAAGCCCAGCTAATGCCTCCATTTTTATTTACCACTCGCCCATAAAAGATTATTTTCCAATATGTCAGCCTCATTTGGTGGCCAGTGGTCTGAAAGTGAAAGTGGAACAAGCAAGCGGGGAAATCTGGACATTAGTGAGTCCGCCCTTTCAAGCTGGTGTGCCACTTTGTGGAATGGCCTTCCCTGAGATTGGGGGGGTCCTAATGACCATTCATCAATGCTCGTTGACTGATCATTGAGTGCCTTCTCATTCAGTTTATCAAGTCTTGCACATAAAAAGTCAGAATAAGCATTATTCAGCTTTGTTAAAGCCAACTAGGAGTAAAATGCTCCATTTGAACCCATTTTGCCCTTGGTTTTTCACTTTGTTAATGCAGTCCTGCTTAAATGAGTGCTTTTATTGGGTCTGTTAGAATATCTGAAACTATTAATTCTCTTGTATTGAATAGCTGGTGGCAGGCCAGAGCAGATGGGGTAGAAAACTATTTGGTTGGGTGTATTGCTTTCAATTAGGATCAATGAGGTTTCAGCTCCTTTGAATTAACTCACTTAATACCCACTGTGTGAAGTCACAATGTATCACAACAGTCTGCTATAAGTAGAGCGGGAAGTTGAGAAGTCCTACAGAAAAGCTTTGAGTTAAATTCTTCGTTCACTGTTAATAGAGAGCTTTCATTAACTACAGATGTGTTTCAGTGGACTTCCAATCCCTGTAAGCTGGGTTTGCACAAAAGGCAATCTCTGTACTTTTAAATGATGGTCATTAGGAATTTCCCGTTTCCATCAGATCCATGTCTTGGCTACCTTATATCATTCTCTGCATAAAAATTTTCGTCCCCTTCAAATACAAGACTATGGAGACTGGTTTGCTTTCTCTACCTGTTTTCAAAAGAAGGACTCCTAGAGGATGATTTTAAATGATTTTGTAAAGCATTTTGAGCAATCATCAGAGAAGGAGCTGGTGCCCACCCAGGATGGTGTAATGTAATGTGCAGTATAAAGAAACTGGCCCTAGATTGTCCTGTAGATTTTTCACTCTCTTTGTATCCCTTTCATTTTGGTAGTACTCTGACTCTTGTGATGCAGCAGAACTGTTCTATGTTAGAACCACTGTCTTTCCTTTCTTGGTGGAGAATAAAACCATTTTACACAATGGGCTGTCTGCTTTTGCTTGGCCTGCTAAAATTTTAGACCTGGTGCAAAAACTTCTGGGGCAAGCTTTAGGTGACTGCATTAAAAATGGAGGTGGGGAAAGCAAATAAATATCCACAGATACTTCTTCAGGGAGGACTGCCAAATGGGTTTCTGCCTGCCTCAGTGTATTAAATAATGAGAGGGAAAAACTATTCATGCAGCTGGCTGCTTGAGAAAATGCTGAAGTAGTCTCAGATGCACAGGCATTCTGTTAGCCCCTTCCATGAGCAGACTTCTAGGTGAGAATCTCCAGGGATCCAGGTTTTGTTGACGTGGATCAATTTAAGTGGCAATTACTGTAGTCAGATAACAGCTTAAAAAGGCTTTTTACACACAGAAAAAAGATGCATAATCACACAGCATATGGAAGTTCAATTTCGTGAGCCATGGTCTGTGGATTTACAATGTACTGATATTAAGACCTTCTTTTAGGAGTGAATATTGTTCGGTTTTATTAAAATGCGTCATACTTTTGACACGTTACTTTCTACTCTGAAGCTGATTCAGGCTGCATCTATGTTGATGAAAGGTTGCATTTCCAACTGTGAAAATGTTTTTCCTTTCAAGTAGAGTACAGCATTACAAAAGAAAAACAACATAGCAAATACAATACTACCTGACTGGTTTTAAGTAGTGCATCAAATAATAAAACTAAAATAAAAAGGACAGTAAAGTCTTGTTGGCACAGACTTCTCTTGTCTCCGTTTCCCTTGCTTGTCTCCCTTTGCCCCTCTGCTTTTCCCCCCTTCATGAAAGTGGACTGTAATGAAAAATGTTTTCATGTTTTGGTGTTTCTCTTGGGCTCTCTGACACTCTAATATCCATTATAGAGACCTTCATTACGATAGATGTCTGATGAAGATGAACAAAAGACCTGCCTGAAGTAGCAGACACATTAGGTTGTTAGTGCTGGGCTGTTTATTGGGGCAGGGGAGCTGCTCCTTTTCTTCTTGATAGTCTTGGATTTGCTAGTCCTGTGTTTGGAGTTTCTCTCCCATTTTAATTGAAACTTAAGGGTGCCACTTAGATTGTGTTAAAAAGGTATTATGGAAATATCAGTAAATTAAGTGATTAATTTTCTTTAACTGAGAAATATTCATGAGTTCAGTCCAGACATAAGGAGGGACTGTTATTTTCTGCTTAATTTTGCATGTGTGTCCTTTTCCTAAGCAGATCTTTATCAGGCTCTGTGGTAGCTCGAGGAAGGAAGAGGAAGGCCTAAAAGCAGAGTTGTTTCTGTGTAATAGAGGCAGAAGATGGCATAACGCAAAATCAGGGGGTGCATAAATAAGTACACAAGGACAGATCTTACACTGAGAAGATCTGACTGAGAATTGCTGCCTTTCCGTAAAGGGTTTGAACGTATAATGCAAAGGCAAAATCAGAACCAGAACCAGGACCTACGTGCTAGTTGCTGGAGAAATGCTCGTTACTAAAGGAAGCTTTTGCAAGTGCTGAATGGGAGGAGAGTTTTAAAAAAGATGATTTTCTTGTGCCTGGAATTTGGTGCAAGGCTGTATGTGCTACAGAAGGCATGCGAGTCAAGCGTATGTTTCTTCTAAGAGGCAAAGATGTTTTACAAAGGACTAAAGAGGGACTGCTGAGAAGAAAATAGCCAGCTTTAGATAAAGCACTGTAACAAAGACTTGTAGTTTTATGTATCATGGTGTCCATTAAAGCTTAATAGGGAAGAGTGAATTGAACCTAGCCAGGCATACCTTATTCATGTGAAGGATAAACATTGAAGGGGTTCACAAAATCAGAAATTGGGAGGACATGATTGTTTAGCTTTTGAAAAAGCTTTACAGGGAAGATTTTGTTTTCATCCCCCATGGATCACTATGCAAGGTAAAGGAGAGTAAGCTGCAAATGTTTGGAACATATCAATGGAAGAATCCCAGGGGGTTAAAAGCACCATAGTAAAATGTAAGTGGTCTGCTTTCTAAGTGTGTTCTATTTTACACATACTACTGTGGATCTGAGAGAGGGAGTGATTTTGATACTCCGTTCCCCATAGAAAAGGAGAATAATAATGACATAAGTGTGGGAAGAGGGGGGCTCCTCCTGTATATTCTTGTGCACATTTTGAATTTCCAGCTAAATAAACAAACATCGTCCTATGGAGTGCAAAATTATGGCTGTTAAAATAAAGAATGAATTCGTTTCCACATTTGGAGGAATGCTGATTCAAAGTAATGCTTTTTCTTTAATTGTTGTCAGCAGAGGAAAGGGTTAACTTTTAAAGAAAAAATGAATAATTCAGTGTTTGGCTTATCACTCTGCATTTTAGTTTCTATTCTTTGGTCATCTGGAACTTGGTGTGAAAGGTAGAGTAAAAGGAGTCAGCTGAGGGGAGCCGGGGTTGTGATAATTTGCACACACATCCCTGTCATTGTTCTGCCTGAAGAGACAGGGCTGGGTTCAAGGCCACATGTGCTCCTGTCATCATTCACATTTCTGCTCCAAGTGCAATACAGAGTGTCAGCTCTCCATCTGTCTTTGCCTGGCAAACGCACGCGCCCAGCATCCTGCCTCCAGCTACGCTGCCACAGCCAGTTCTGATGGCCCTCCTCGCTTCTCTCTGTTCATTCCAGAACAGGAGGCACTGAGCCCTAAATAAGCTTGCTTTTAGGAGAGAGCCATTTACAGTGTGGTATATTTTATCCAAGGATGCCTGGTGAGTCGAAATTATTGCAGCTCTTTCGGTTCTAAATGAGGAAACGCTAATCGTTTTTTTGATAGTATATTTTCCCTCTGTCTTTTTTTTTCTTTTCTCTTTTAATATAGAGGGCGATTTGCAAGCTGATACCGGTACGGAGCGATCGCGGATGCTAATTCTGTTGTGTATGTGTTGGGGGGAGGGGAATTTGTGCAAGTGAACTGCTAGAGATGATACTTACAGCAGGACTGGATGTTTCAATGAAAAGGGGTAGAAATAGCAGAAAGTCACCAGCTTTGTGGGTGCAGGGCTCTGCACGGGGGATCATTTTAGCAAAGAGAAATACAGCTTCGGGCTGGCTTTCATGACTGTCAGCTGCACCTTGAATCTGCAAACATTTGATCGTAGGAGATCATTCACAGTGTTTACCCATCAGCTGAAATTATCTCTGTGAAAAGCTGTTTATGTTGGAGAAGTGAGGGAGATTTATAAAACAGATTATTCCAGCCTTGTCCTAAATCGTAGTCCTTCACTGTCACCAGGCAAATCACCAAAATATGTTGATTCAAAATAAAACAATAAAAAAATCTGCTGAATTAGAGGAATTGCTGTGGAGCTGGGAGTTACAATAGGTCGGTTTCCTCAGGAAAATATTACCCTTGGATCTTACGATCACTTGTCTAATTGATAAGTGTTAACTGCCAATAAAAACTCTTCTGTGCGGGGTGATTTGTCTGAGGGGTTTTGTGAGATGCTTGACCACAACTGAGTAGATTGAATTTGGTGTGTTTTGTTTGTGTTTTTTTCCCCCTTTGGTAAGGACTGGAGAGAGCCATGTGCCTGATTATAACAGCCTGTGTTCTGGATAAAAAAAACACAGGGCTAGAGATCCTACAGCTGGCTGGTTCTTGTGGATTATTTGGGTAGGACAGGCAGAAGAGGCTATGCTTGATCACAGAGAGTCTGTACACCTCGCAGATGGTGTTTTGAAACAGTATCTGCCAGTTTACTGCAGCCACAGTTGCATGTAGGTATTGCCAGTTGTTGGAAGAATGTTTTCCTTTTAGGATTTTTGTATACGGTCATACCCTACTGCTGGTATGTTTGCTGATCCTGTGATTGTAACAAGAAAGTGGGCTCTGTTTGCTCAAAGCACAAGGTTAAGAGGATTTATATGGTTGAAATATGGGCAAATTAATTTGCATAGATAACAACTGAGGACTATGAAAGGTCAATTTAACCCTTTAAACATCAAATTTGATTTGCATGCATTGCATTCCTGGGAATGTGGTCTTCATTAGAAATACCATGGTAATTCATTAATTAGGAAAACCGTGCATTGTGCATAATTTGAATCCACTGATGTTTCCTTAATGTTTGTATGAAACTCATCTTCTGCTGCAGTTTTACTATTTCTGTGTTTTATCAGGATATTTAGGTGTACTAAAATGACACAATCTTATCAGTTTTGATCATTGTGTGCATTACTTGGGGCTATTGGCAAACTGTTGGAATGCCTAGAGTGGACGTTTTTGAAAACCTATTAAGCCTTTGGCATTTAAATTACTTAATCTACCTGCTGGTTAAAATTTCATGCATCTTTAATCAAAATGGCATGTGCTACACTCAAGTATGTATACCCTTATCAATACTCGTTAAGCTTTACCATTAAATAAATCTTTTATTTGCTGCATTCTCTTAAAGCAGTAGCAAGCAAGAAGTGTGTTTTAATGTCAGCTCTGAGTGTTAGAAAACCTTGCACTTGGATACAGAGAATACACTAACAGCTGTGACTGGGAGCATGTGCCAGAATGGAGATACTTGAACAGATCTGACACTTGGCTATTTTTGACACCCATCTGCACTTTTTTACTCTCCTCTAGGATGAACTGCCTCTCAATCTGTTCACAGCATATTTTAGCCCTTTAATATTGTGGTGTTGTGTTTTTTCAAATGGGCATTATTAGCCATCTGGGGCAGATTTTGTATTTTAAAAGTAAGCACATTATGTACAGGAGATTAAAAGGATGTGTGTTTTTATGTAATCTGATATTATGTCAGTGCCTTTTGTGTATGTGTGAAGTCTTGATTTCAGAACCATCCCTTTAGTGATTCTGACATCTGAAGTCCTTCTTTTGGGGAAAGAACATGAGTTAATAAAGACGGGTTCTGGTTTATGTGCGGTGATAACAATTGCACAAACTAAATTTGCCCTTCAAAGAAGAATTGCTCGTACTGTTATAATTGCGGCTGGGCGCTCACCTCCTCGCTCCCCTGTTGGGGCAAAGCGACAGCAGCGGGGCTGGCTAATGAAGCGCTGTAAAAGCCATTCAGACCTCTGTGAAGGCACTGCTGCAACTCTGAGAAAAGTCTCCAGAAAGATAATCCGGTTAACATGCAGCTTGCCGTAACCAAGTTAACCATTTTGTCATTCTGTGTAGCGAACTCTAGGAAGCGTTTATCTCTAAATAATTGTTCCTGGGGGAACAGTGTTCAAATCTAATACCGTACACCAGTTTCTCTGATTACTGTGAATGTGGTGGTTGGGTTCTTTTTTTTTCTTTTTAGTACTGTTTATTCCGGACTTTATTTATGAAACATTACAAATCTATCAGTCATTTTATAGTACTTTCAAAGAACAGATGTTGGCCTACAAAATGCTTTATTATTGCCCATGGCAGTATTCAGCATGGTTTCCTTAAAAGGACAATCAGTGATCACAGTCATTGTAGCCCAGAAATAATGCTGCTCTTTCAGAAGATGGCCTGGTATTAGGTCAGACCACCCTTTCTTTACTTCTGCTCTCCAGATGTGGCTGCAACTATTTTTTTTTTTAAGTTCATGTTTCAAAAAAAATGGGTTTGTTTTCAAAATCTGGTTTTACTTAAGATATCTCCATCCTGGAGTGCATTTCATAAATTGCCCACATATTTTTCTTAGCAGAGAACTTAACTGGCTGTAATTTTTAACACATGGCCACATCATGTGATATTTTCAAAACATTTGCACATAGCTTTAAGAAGGTCCCGGCAGAAATGATCCATCATCTCACAGCCAGCCCATTTCTTAACAGCATATCTGCATTTTCCATTTAGCAGAGCTATATATTATTAGCTTACATTTTGGGTAGTAAAACAGTGTATTGCTGATTGTAAAACATGGACTTTATTATCTGCTGAAAATTGATTTGGCATTTATAGCCACTGTGTACTAGAGTGGCTTTCTGCTTTTAACATTAGTGCTTGCAAGTGATGATTTGTTTAAAGAACAGAAACAAAATTGCCATGGACATAACTGTTAGTGTCCTAGTAACTGAACATTTGGATTATCCACCTGTTTTTTAAATACATGCGTCTAAATGCTGTTGCACAGCAAAAGTGTCCTAACAGTCCATTAACTGACTTGTTCTGTTCTAAGCTGCAGTTGCTATGCTGTTATATTAGGAGGACTCTGTGTCTTACAAAACAAGTTTCCTGCCAAATAGGGAAAATGTGTCTGGAAATACTTAAGTCTGAGTGTTAACTTTGCATCATTATTCCAATCATCCTACATAATGACTTTATCTTCAGGATTCAGCTATGAGTGAAAAGCTCTTTCCCTAAGAGAACTGTGGGTCACTGGGTTCTTCAGATATGTATAGTAGGGTTGGGAGGTGACATGTGATGACTTGCTTTTCACAGTATTAAAATTTCTTCGTCTTTTACAGTAGTAATAAATTCCAAAGTCTGCATAAAATTATTGCTCTTATTTTCAACCCATGGGGCTGTGAACTGCCTCATGCTACACAGGCATGGAAAGTAACTAACACGTCATGGAATGCAGATCGTGCTGGAGGAATAGATCTATATATATATTTCATCAGGGTCCCAAACACTCTTTTCCTGAGAAGATTGAGTGCTTTATAACTCAGACCCTTAGCAAGAGAACAACCAAGTCAGTTTCTCAGGACAGGTACTTCCTTGGTGTTTAGCACCAATCTCATCTTGATTAGAAGATTTTGCACTCCACACTCACATATTTAAGGCATGATCGTCATAGCTGGCAAATCAAAGTGATCTGTGTATATATGATTTAAAAAGACAACTTGAATTTTGCATAAAATGAAATTATATGATATGCCAGTTTGAAGTCCAAACAGAGAAATTGATACATCTAAGAGCAGAGGACATGATACCTGATCCTTTTCAGGACATGTACACATACCTGTACCAGTTTTCTGCTTTGTTTGCTTCATCCTTGTTTCTTCCAAGTGTGTACATCAAGGATAACACTACAGAAAAATCAGCTGAAGCCTGGTATTTTGCTTCCAGGTCACAAAACAACTTGTGCACTTGAAGCAGTAGCTGCCTTCCAAATCCAAAGTGCCATGCCTCTAACCCTTCTCATTCCCGGGTGCATCACTGTTACAGCTTTAAAGTTTCCTGCGCATGTCAAACTGCATCTGTGCATGGCAGGGTCTCCCTCAGTATTGATAGGGTTAAGCAGCCCAGTGCTGAGATGACACCAATGTCTTTTTGGAGTTGAAGCATTTCTGTGTCTTGAGTTGTTCACACAGTTGGATCTGGTAGGTAATCTCAGAGGAAGCCCAGGGCATATTTAGAAACGTTGGGCTCTTTGCAAGTGCAGGCTTACTTTTTGTTCCCAGAAATGTGTCTGGTGTAAAATGGAGCATAGAGCCAGCAATGCTGAGGCAAGTAGAGATTAAATTGGGAAAAACATAGGGCACAGCAGTGCTTGGATTTTCACTTACACACAGACACAGTCTAGCCATATTGGCCGACTTGGCAAGGCTTATTTCTTTCAATATCCTGCTATGCTAACTCCATGTTCACGCAGTTCCTCTGTGAAGCTGGTGAAGTCCTTGCCACGTTGTAATATTCTATCTATATTCCCTGGCTCAGCTCTCCAGGAGCTCAGCCATCTCTGCACCAAGTTGCATTTTTGTGATACACATTTGTTCTTTCTGCCTGACGTACATGAGAGTCACCAGATGAAGAGCAGGACCAGTGCAGGAGCTGCTTCCCCCTTGCTGCCGTTGATTTTGTGCCATGTTTGCTCCTCACATGTTACTTGTTCAGTTGTTGGGTAGGACAAGAGCGTTGGAGATTACTCCCATAAACTGCTAATGGGCAGTAGCTTTCCCCACTGCGAAGGGAATATGTTCCAGACATGAGCTTGAGCAAGCCAGAAGGAGGATTTGAATTTGTGTGTTTCATTTCCAAAGTGAGGCTTCCACTCCCCAAGACTTGCAAAAAAGTTTCAAAGCTTACTCTTCCATCTCGCCTAGATGTGTCTTACGCAAACCAGTTCTACTTGCCAATCTTCTGAAGGTGAGGATATGGACAACTTTTCTGGAGGAGAGAGTAATGCTGTGGATTCCATGTCTCCAAGTTACTGAAGCCCTTGAAAGGCAGGATTTTTCCTGTTGGTGAACTGTAAGCAGTTGCTAGTTAAATATAATTAACTTTATATAATCTTTTTTTGTCATGAGCTGTCTACAACTACCTAATGGGAGGGTGTAGAAAAGATCAGTGGAGCCAAATTCTTTTTGAAGTGCATAGTGATAAAGATGAGAGGCAAAAGGCACGAGTAATAGACATGATAAAACCCAAGTAGATACCAGGAAAAAAAATTCTTCACCATAATGACGGTCAAACATAAAAACTGTTTTTTCAGAGAGGTAGTGATATTTTCATTACTGAAAATGTATTGGACAGACCCTTGGCAACTTGATCTAAACTTCACATTGTTTAAGGCATAGGCTGTCTCATCTCCTAAGGTCACTTCAGCTTGCATAGCGACTCTTTGTTCTGCTGGATCTGTTAGCTATTCTGGATACCCAGTCTGAGGTGCTTCAGCCCCGTGCTCTGCAGAGGAGAGCAGAGCAGCCCGTGGTACTGGCTTCTGTGGTGCGTTTCAGGGGAAATTTCAGCAATGTTGGGCTTCGGGCACCCAAAGTGATTCACTGAATCTGGTCTGAAACTATTATTTGATCTGTAGCTTTCTGAATGGACTTTGTGTGCTGGTAGAAGAGCAGAATTGTCAGGCTCAGTGCTGGTTGAAAGGGCTGCACCTTCCTCTGCAGCTCATGGAGCTGTGCTTCCATATACCAGAGCTGAATTTATTTCTCTGTGCTGTTTTTTTATTGTTTTGTTTTTAATTTTTCTCTACTAGTAATTTCTTCTTTACTGCAAGTAGTAGGCAGAGTGTGGAGAAAGAGCATCATTGCAAGCTTCAATTGCAGAACAACTTGAGACAACAAGTTGCTGGAAACCTTGGGATTTGGGAGGAGGCATCTCAACTGAAGGTTCACAGACCTCTTAGTTTTGTCCCTGTGCTGCAGCACACCACCTGTTAGTAATGTTCCTGCAGCTGGTTCAAAGCTGTAGTGTCAGAAGAGCCACTGAACCTATCCAACTTCTAAAAGTCTCCTGCTGAAATTCTTATGGCATGAAGCTAGAGCCTTACTTGAGCTTTTTCATTATGTTGCGTAATAAGCTGTAGATTTATTTCTGTTCTTCTTGCTCTTGGGATCTGGTAATCTTGTGAAATTTTCATGAGGAAAAATTACCTGGTAGGACCCACATGTCTGAATTTATTAAAATTATCCAGCCAGTTATTTAGGTTCTAGTGTGGATAAATATTCTGGAGCTGTGCCTGCAACTTAACTGTGCTTTTAAACAGCCACAAAGTGTAAGTCAAAGGTGACAGGAAATCTTTCTGAAGTTCAAAACGAAATACCATCAGCAGTGGACACAGTTATTAAGAGTACTGCTCATATGGTTCTCATTCCTTATGGACATCCTTTTGGAAGCAGACTGTAACAAGCTTTGCCGTATTTTTACATGTTGACAATACTGAGCTGACCAAGACCAAAAAATATGTGGAAATAGAAGAGTAAAAGGAATTGATGTTGATCACCTCCTGGAGGAGAAGCTGATGATTAAGGGAGAAAAACGTATATTGGTAACCCTTCAATCAATACTGCAAATTCATGCAGATCTGCTGTGGGGTCAGACCAATATCATTCTTCATTTAAAAAAGGGGGTTGCTATAGTGAACTGAGATTCGAGGAAGTGGCATTTGTGTATGCATAATTAACTGCAGTGAAGTTTAAAATAATTCAAGAAGAAGGAATATGTTTTACCTTTCAAAGTCCATTGCCCTTTCTGTCTTATCAATACAGCTTTTCTGGGTTTTAAGGCACTACTCTGTCTTCTGTGAGTCATTTGGAAAGCATATCTAAAATTTAACTTGGTACTCTTATGCGTTATTGGAATTTTCTTTATGTGCTTATAATCCTCCAAACTTTGGGAGCCTTCCTGTGTATCTCCAGTGCAGATTCCCCCTTTCTCTCTGATTGCTCTAGCAATGTTCTGTTCAATGTCTTACTGTCCTCCTGTTTTGAAACCACATCCTGCTAAAGGAGTAATCTCCCAGTTAGGGATACAGGGCCTTTCCCCTTCCTTTTTTCAGCTCTCTCCTTAATAGGTGTTTTGTGAGTCATGGAAGCGCACATGACTCAAATACTCTTCCTGCCACAAGATTGCAGTTTGGAAAATGTGTGCACTCGCAACATAGGAAAATGCAGTCATAATTTGATTCTTGCTTCTAAAATGTGCATTCCAAATATATTCTGGTGGCCCTTTTAAACCAGAGCAATAAGCATGTGTACATAGCCTTGAATTTTCATTGTAGCTGTTTTATAATTCAAATGAATGCCATCTACATAGACTTTCCTATATGTAACTTCCTCATATAATTTCTTGAATTTTTAAGAGGTTCTTTTTTTTTAAGGGATTTTGCGCCTTGCAGAGCACCAGCCACATCTTTCAGGGTTAGCAAATACAAATTAACATTTATTGTTTTAATTTTATTTTTCCAGTCCATTTCACCACATAATTGTTGATTGTGTAATTATATCTGCTAGATTTGCACACACTTATTTGTATTCTATTTAGGAGGAAGTTTGTCTAACTGAAATTTAGAAGAGGTCATTTTCTGTGAAAGTGTTACTGTTTCTACTTTTCTTTGCCTGGAACTGTACTAGGTACACTATTTTGGACATTTTAGACTATAAACACTGCAATGTACAAAAATGGTTTTTAGAAAACAGGCATGTGCAATAATCTCATTCTTTTTCAGAACGTATTGGGATTTCTATCAGTTTTGAAAGTGAAGTCCTGAGTGAAACATAGGGACCTTCTAACACAGTAAAGAAAGCAGAAAGATGCTCATTAAAGCAACTGTTGTAATGCTTGTAAAAGAATGGCTGTAATTAGATATCCAGCAAGGTCAGATGGCACCGTCATTTAATAGCTTTGAAAGTCATCAGTTTTCTTCATGGAAACTGGTTTGCAACAGAGTTTACTACCTCTTGGGATTGGTGTTTTTAGTTTTCATTTTTCCACTGACAGGAGGAAGACAACTAAGTTTCTAGAATTCAGGTGGTCCGCATTGGTAGAGTTCATCCTTCCATGGCACTGTAGGATCTCCTAACTTTAGGATCCTGAAAGAGGGAGCTTCTGTCAATCTCATCCATATTAGATCTTAGAAGTAATTTAAATTACTTCATTAAAATCAATATTTTATTATTTTACACTGAGATCAGCATTTGACTGCATTGCATCTTCAGAAATAAAAGCAAAGTCCTTTGCTATTTTTCAAGGGGATCTGTGCAGTAAGGAGTGTATATCTTTCTTTTCTGAATTCCTATTAGCCAATGTGAGCACTTCATTTTCCCCTTGAAAATGGAGAAGTGAGATGGTGGCCTCTTTGAGAGTACTCTCTGTAAAATTTTAAAAGCATTTTGAAGAATGCTTACCTTGTTTTGTTAATTTACTTGCATCCCTCTTTACATTATTCTCTGGTTGTAAAAGCAAACATGTATTTGGGTTTTCTGTGTTTATTTGAGTCTGCTGCACAGGAGATGAATCTGTGCATGATACTTTGATTGAGACCTTGGTATGAAAGCAGAGTCTACAGAGCATGTATAGCAAGTTCTCTGCCAGAAATCCAGTGGTACAGCCTTTCTTTGCCCTCTTCAGGCTTCTCTGCATAGACAGAACCACATCTTGAGTTTGATTTGCATGGTTGCTTGTCAGCTAACCAGCTAGTTTTCTTCCTGTGACATATCAATTGGTAGAGTAGTAATTTCCAATTCCTTTCATTTTGAGGAAGGCAAGTAATGGTATTTAATCTTCAGACACCAGCAGAAACAGAATCCTTTCATTTATGCTGCCTTAAAGGCTTTGCTTCAAACAGCACTTGAGAGTCTGTAAAAGCTCCAAAGGTAAAAATACTACCTAAATTTAAGGTATCGACCTGCATCTCTCTGTAGACCCACAAGAGAAATTATATACTCTTTCCTTAGATAACTTCTATATTCTCTCAGAAAGAGCTTTGTGGATGCTGCTGAGTAACTTGCTTTTTTTTGAAGGAATACAGAAAATGATGCCTTGATTTCATTCTGACATGATTGCATGGTTTTGTCTGGGGCATTGGTTCAAGACAGCCTTGAAATAATGAGTGTCTATTGCTTAATCACCAGGAATGCTTAATAGTTTTGTCACAAGTGTTCTTCTTTTTGGAGGCTGTAAGTGTTTTTGCTGTCTTGCCACACTGGATATAGAATAGATGCCCTGATGAATTACCCAATGGGGATTCTGGTGCAGAAATTGATGCTTAATGAATCAAAATCAAAAGGGTTTCTTTGTTTTTTTTTGTTTTGTTTTGGTTTTTTTTTTGTTTGTTTGTTTGTTTTGGTTTTGGATTTTTTGGTCTCCTTTAGTCGGTACAGTAAAGCTGCTGGGTTTTAAATATGTCTGCTTACAAGTGTGGGTATGTGCACATTGTTGCATGCAATTGCTGGCTTTTGGAGGGCTTTTTGCCAGAAAATAATATGATGATGCAGATGTTCTGATATTGTTCTTGAAAACAGCTGATGGTGGATCTGATGCTGAAAGCTGATCAGCAGCTAGCATATATCATCATCTTCTGATCCAAACCGGTTCCTTTGGGAGTCAGCTCTACTGTTTCAGTGTGTTGTAATTAAATTGAGTGCTGTTAAGGTGTCAGAAATTACTTTATAACACAGGATAATGGACTTAAATAGACTTATTTGCACATTGCAAATCATGGTTTAGCAAATTAGCTTTAAAGGCTATATATTAAGAAACAAAACAAGTCCCCCAATTTTCAGTAGGAAAAGAAAAAGGAAAAAATTTGGTCTGATTTCTGACTCAGTCCTTAAGATATCTTTGCATTCTGGATTTAATGGATGGTAGAATACTGCCTGTTATTTCTGAATAACAGTTGTTATTATTATTATTATTGTTGTTACTGTTATTATTATTATTATTATTATTATTATTATTATTAAACATGCTTTGTTTGAAAGAAGAAGGTAATTATTTTTTTGTTTTACTTAGGATTGGCTGTGTGGTGGGAAATCCCTGTCAACCAAACCTTTAACAGTTGGAAAAATACGTCTAATGCATGCAACAGATAACTTCTGTGTCTAGCTCTTAGAAGGTTTTGAGCAACGTTAATCCCCAGAAAAGTTTGTGTGAGTTGTGAATACTCAGCATCTTGTAGAATTAGACTGTATTTATGAGAAGGCTAATGTTGTTAGGAAAATAATAGATTTACATGCATAGTGAGAGCTGTTTGTAAACAGCAGGTGTTTTCTAAAATATCAGAAAATGGCAAAATGTTTACTGATGTGATTTCTCTCTGAAAAACAAATCTGTTTAAAAATACTTGAACATTCAAACTTCAAATGCCTAAAGCTGATTTGCTTTTCTTGAGCCACCTCTGGTCTTTCTTTCTTGTGTTTTGAATTTACAGGCTCTTAATTTTCAGTCTTGAGGACCTTATTTTGCATTCTGAAGAGCACAATAAAGAAAAAAAAAATAATTTTCTTTCAAACCATATATTTCAATAGGAGGTTTATTTCTATGAATAGATAAGAAAAGTTCAGGTGATACCAGAAAATATGTGCTTTAATTTGTATGCCTATGCACATACTTTCATACGGAATACTAGATCACATTTCTCTTCAGTAATACAAAACCTGCTTGAGACTGAATTAATAAATGATGCGAAGCAGTATTAAAATTCTTGATGTCTTTTGAATCATACATACAGCTTCAAGCAATTTGTTAGTCATAAAAGGCAAGGAATATCATTAGAATAATATATATTTGAAAAAATCAAAAATCCTGTAAGCTAATTTGCCTGTGTGCCATTTTCTTACTCTGATTTAAAATTAAAGCCTGCCCCTACCCTATAAATGGCTGTTGAACTGTGTACATCTTCTCTGAAAAGATTTCCAGTGTGGTGAAAAAAGGAATTAAGTTCAAAGATCTTTAATCCAGTTTCCTCTGTTTTATTTGATTACTTGGAAAATCTTTCCCATTGCTGCTGTCTCCCAATTCTTCATTCATCAATAGTACTGAGGGGGAAATTTGTGCTGTGCTGTTTATACATAATTTAAAACTATTGTGCTAGCTTTAAACCCAAAGTCTTCCTTCATCTATCATTTATCTCATGATGTTATCTTTTGTACTCGGTACCCTTCAGTAAGCACAGCCTGACACGTCTTGTGGCCTTTACCTTCTGCGATAAAAAAGATTGAAAAGATGCTTGGCACCACCTGGTGAAGATGAGGCAGCCCTGGAGAACTGTGCTTCGGGAGCAGGTGACTGATGGTACGAAATGTGCCAGTCTGGGGACACAGCTGAGGGGTTGTAGTAGGGAAGGGGGAGGGGAGGGGAAGAAAGGGGAGG
>VWZQ01012105.1:2391911-2414731 GCA_013397015.1 Myiagra hebetior | reverse complement strand
GAGGGGAAGAAAAAAAAAGAGCAGGAACATTAATACATCTTCCTGAGGTTTGATGGGACATACACTGCCTACTGTTCCATCTGGTGCTTATGATAGCATGGCATATTAGCATGCTGCAAGTTCATAATGTATTCAGGGCGAGAAAACGCCACTTGCATACCAATTGAGGCGTCCTCTTTCTCAGAGCTGCTTTTGAATTTCAATGATGTTTATGCCTCCTAAGCCATGACTGAACGGAGCATTTCCGCTTGTGGAGAAATAACAGCAGTGAGGGACTCTGGCTCATGTGGCTTTTCTTTCCTCTCTCTTTATTTTTCTCCTTTTTTTTTTTAGTTCTTTTCTTCCTGCTCTCTCCTTCCAATTTGTTTTGTTTGGGGAAGCCTGAAGACGGCTTGAGGTTTTTGGTCTAGCTAATTACAGAGCTTCTGTTAATATTACATTCAGTTCTTTTTAAGGTTGTAGTCTATTGTCTTTTTGCTTATCTCAAAATGCTTAAATGTCTTTTTATGACATTTTGATGAAATTACTCTAAAAGCAGTGTCATGAAGCATTTAGAAAATAGCACATTGCAGTTCTGCTTTATATTCAGATTTCCTGTATTACTAAATCAAAGAACAAACAATACCCCAAATTCCACATTTCATGGTAAATTATTTTTGCCCTGTGTCTTCAAAGACTTGATTTTCACTTCAAGTGTGCTAAATAATAGGATAAGTATCTGAAGTGGAGCAGGTATGTAAGCCTTTGTAGGAGTGAGGTCTTTTTATCGATTCCTTGCAGGAAATGTACTGATATGTTCATTTTATTTCTCCCTACCCTGTCCTCTTTGAAACTCTGCTGAGATTGACACTTGACTGGAGACAATCTCAAAACTCTGCCATAGACACTCTTGACTGCACATTTTGTTTCTGAACTTGTCAAAGATTGTGATCTCTTTATGGCTCAGTGCTGCGAATCGCTCTGCAGCCCTCCTTCCAGTGGGTTTTCAAAGTGTGAAGTTTACACACAGGGTAGGGTATTTGATGTGGGATTTTCAAGTGTCTGGAGTAATACATGAGTGAGTCTTACTGGCTTTGTTGATGACTTGAGCTTCTAAACTGCTTCATGTGTTTTGAAAGTCCTACCCCAAAAAGGAGACTAAACTTGATGCTTGTCGTGGTTTAATCCCAACTGGAAACCAAGTCCCACACAGCTGCTTGCTTACTCCCCACCAGCAAGATGAGGGGAAGAGAATTGAAAGGGTAAAAGGGAGAATATTTGTGGGTTGAGATATGAACAGTTTAATAATTGAAATAAAATTGTAATAATAATTTTAATAATAATAATAGCAATAATAATAGTGATAATTGCAATAAAGGTAAAATAGCAAAGAGAGAAATAAAACCCAAGAAAGTCAATTGATAAAATTGCTCACCACCAACTGGCTGATACCCAGCCAGTCCCCAAGCAGCAGCCTCCCAGCCAACCTTCCTCCCAGTTTTATTGCTAAGCATGACATCACATGGTGTGGGATGTCTCTTGGGTCAGCTGGGGTCAGCTGTCCCAGCTATGTCCCCTCCCCAACTCCTTGTGCATCCCCAGCCTGCTCACTGCTGGGAGGGGTGAGAAGCAGAAAGGCCCTGACTCTGTGTAAGCCCCACTCAGCCCTAGCTAAAACATTCCTGTGTTACCTACACTGTTTCCAGCACAAATCCAAAACACAGCCCTACATTAGCTGCTAAGGAGAAAATTAGCTCTACCCCAGCACACTGCTTGAACAGGGAAGAATATTAAAACAGCATCTCTAGTACAAACCCACTTAATTAATGCATTTTATATCTAGTCCTCTACCTGCACAGCTGGACTCTTGCTGCTGCAGACTGTGGTTTGAGGCTTTAGCTTAATCTTTAATGCATATGACTGTCATGCTAATACAACTTTAATAAAAATGTACTAGGTAGCACTTTGAACTCCTTCGCTCTAATTTAGTATTAATCCATTTGATTACTAGAAAAGAAAAGATCTTGCTCTAGTTCTGATCCATTCTTTCAAATACATACAGCCATGACTTTTATAAATATATATTTTTAGACATTAATTTTACTACTCTTGCGTAGATAAGAAACGAAAAATGCATTACTTATCGTGGCAAAGAATAAATTGACTTCCTTTGCTTTACTATCTGAATATCTGTTGTCTGATGGCTTAAGAACATTCCTTGTTTATTGATAGTGCATTTAGACCTAGATATTAAAGCCTTATCTTAAATGGTAATTTTTTCCCCCTTAATATATTCAGGAAGACTAATGTTACTGAATAGGAATGTGGAGGAGATAGTGTGGGTTATTCAAGCAAGTTTAGTCAGCACTTACAAGATTCTTGAAATGTTTCTTGATGTCCTACAGAACTGTTAACATCTGCATGGCTTGTGAGAAGAGCCACATTTATTGCAGCTGTATGCTAGCTAGAATGCAAAAGAAAAGGTGGGGATCAGAGTTAAGAATGAAGCAGCTGGCTTTTGGTACAGAGATTTATAATTTTACTTTCATTACAGACTGACAGACTTGGATTCTTTCGAATCTGCTTCTTTGAGATGGCAGGTTGAAGGCTTGGGAATTGAGCTGCCAGTAGATGCAGTCCAACAAAATATATACAGTTTAAAAGAAAACAAAGCTTTTAGATAAATAATCACAAATGGAAGTTCAGCCTTTTGAGGAGCTGTTTGTTCCAGTATGACATAACATGATGTACAGCATGTGTTTAAAGTGTACATTTGAGATGGTTAAAAAAAAAAAAAGCAATACAAAGATTGTTTTAAATATTAGAGGGGAGCAATAGACAGAGGGCTGCTGGTTCCCTGCAGAACCAATGAGTCCATACAGCTTCTTGTCCCTGTTCTTGCAAGGGTTCGGGATTTCTGGAGGAAAGGAAAGGTCTGTTGAGAGACTGCCACGATCCCAGGCCTGGCTGAACAATGTAATAGTATCTCAGTGTGTTTGTTTTACCTCTTCTTCTCTCTTTTTGTGCTAGAAGAGAAAGTGAGAGAAGAACAAGCAGTACCAGAGTCCCATTTTCTATTTCACTCCTTCCTGTAAAGAAATCACATACATGTTTCCAGAATCAAGGGGGTTTGTCCAAGTTTGGTACCCTCCTTGCCCATTTATTTCTCAGTTGTTGAGATAGATTTAAACATAAGATAGGTCAATATTTGTTAGTTGTCAATATCTTTCTTCAGTTTCAGTTGAGATCAAAGTGTTTTTATAGTTTTGTTTTCTTATTTATTTGATATGAATGAAAACTGATAATGTCTTTTGTTTCCTCTGGTTAATGTAGCTTGGGATGCTTCCTCTTGCCTTTTTTCCCTGCACATTTTAAGTGAATCTATTCTGGTTTTGCTCAGTTAATTTCTTTACAACCTGCCCAAGCCTTTCACAGTGGGAGTGCCAGAATCTGTTTTTGTGTCTCCTGCTGTTTCTTAACAACCTCAGCAACTGAGGAGGCTGCATGTCTATACTCCTGTTCTTTATTACTCTCCTTAAATGGTGCTTCTGAATAGTTTTCTAATATTTTTCTAAACCAAACCTATTGCTTGTTCATTTGTTGCAATAGCACAGTTACCCATTAAGAAACAGGGCCAAGAAGGACCACTGAGGTGCAGAGCATCCTGTTGTTGTTTTAAGGAGTTCATTGGGGTATCTTTATCTACTCACACGTTTCTGCTGTCCATACTGTGTTCTACAGCAGATAACCTGATAACTCTGATAACCCACTATGACTTTTATCTCTCCTGTCTAGTCTTAGACTTTTCACTGTTACACTCATCATTATTTATTGTAGTATGTGGCATTATAAGAGCTCTGACGTAGGATTGCTGCCTCCTTTCCATTCTCCTGACACCAGTGCACAGATAAAATTTTTTAACATTTAATTTATGAAGACGCCTGCATCTGATTCCTCAGTGTTCACCACCTCATGCCTTCTCTTAGTTTCTGAAAGTTTATTTCTGCTTGGTGTTTTGGAAACACATTTTATCTTAATTTTGTGCAGATTGTTGGCACTGAACAGAATTATGTGCAAACCCAAGTAACTCTGTAAGTCAGGGCTCATAATCACCTTTGAAAATGACCTGTTAAGTTTCTAATAGGTAATTTGTATGCACAGTTACTGAAGCTACTTGCTATAATTATGGAAAAGATAATGGCTAGGAACTCATTTGGGGACAGTTGTTCTTGTTAACTGTTTAGTATTTCATCCAGGTGTACCTATTTCCCCATTTTTTAACTTTCCTTTCATAATTTCAGAGTTTGCCATGGATAGTTGTTGCAGTTCAGCAGTTCTTCGTTTCTTCATATCCAAGCAGTTTAAAGCTTACCAGACAAGTATGGTCTTCTATTCCAAGAAGACCATAAAGAAATATGTTTTCACAGGAGATGCCCATGCAGTCACTATCTCTCTATACTTTTGACTTGTACCTGTCCTTGGGACTTAGCTTTCTTAACACACATGTGGTGCCAAAAGGATGTTTGTAAAGATCTGTGTGAGCCTTTATTTCTTACCTGCTTGCCATTTGATCTCTCTGACAGATTATAGGTGTGAGGGAAATACCAGGTTTTGTTTGGTTCTCTGTGTTTTGGTGCAAAAAAGAAATGGTGTTAAATTGTGTTGGGATATGTTCAAGTTCATGCCATTGTCCCATGGCTATAGCTGTGTGTGCACAATCCAGGTTTCTATGCCTAGATATAGTATGAGTTGTAGGCATGACATTGCCTACTGTGTTGCTTGCTGCAATTCCACTTTTGGAGTATTTCACATAAAAAGCTATCCCNTTTGACTAGAGTGAGAGGTGACAATAGGAGGCACTGAAAAAGGTCTTCTGTTGCAACTAGGGCTATTTGCTCTTTTGAGAAAGAAATTGCTATAGCTGAATTTTAGACAATTACTTAATATTCTGTTGGTACTGTGGGCACAGAATAGTTCATACTGATGTGTACGCACACACAGAGTACCACAGGCTCTCCTTCATATCACGTGGCTGGAGAGATTGGAAAGAACTTTTCTTAAAGCGTCTCCCTTTGGCTTTCTGAGCACCTTGCCATTCATTTTTGGGGATTCGGTCCGGGCAGGCCTCTTTCCCGATGGCACGGCACAATGCCGGCTCCCTCTAGTGGTCTCACTCGCCCGTGGACGCTCCCGGTGCTCCCGCCGTGCGTCCGGGCAGGGACCCCCTCGGCCCCGCCGCAGGGTTTCCATCCTGCTGGGGAGTACTCTTCCTTTCCCATAAAAATGGCCTCTCTGGTTAATCCATCTCTCAGGGACACAGAATGTATATGCCCAAGCAGGCCCAAAGCCAAATACAGGGTGTTTCCATGGCACAGAGAGAGTTAAATCTACGTTTCATAGATTTTTTTTCATGAACAAGGAAATGTAACCATATCAGAAAGGGTTAAGCGCATCCACGTTGAACATTCAGAGTTTAAATGCATCAGACTTCTTTGCCTTGTCAATATTTCGGTTGCACTCGTATCATTGAGTGGTTTCTCTTTCGTGTCTGACTTCCCGCCCTGCAGTTTCCCCTCCATTTAACACTCCCTTCAGAGTAATTGAAGGATCTATCTTTCCCTCTTACAGTTTTCTAAATCTGAATGTTAAAAAATGAAACATAAAAAATAATCACAGTAAGTATTTTTATACACAAAACCAAGTAAGCAAAACTTGGTCACATATGTGTAGAAGTGTGTGCACATACACACACAGGCACACACACTCATGCATGTACAGAAGAAAGCCATGGAAGCTGCACTGATGCACAAAGGTCAATATTGCTGTGTTGAAGTAGGTGGTTTAGGTGGCTTGATGAAAATGATGTTCTATAAATATAAAAACCTTTTTAATATATTTGTTGAGGAAAAAAAAAAACCCAAAATATTTAATTTGAATCTGCTGGGCTTGAAATGAAGTATGTATTGTACAACTGTCATCAATCATGGCAATGCTATGATACCTGAAATTGTTTTAAAAATTTGCATATATTTTCTGTGGTTTCTGTAACAATTGCTGATTTTTCTTTCAATTCAGGCTTCAGCTGGGGTCTGATATTTAAAATTCAAAACATTGTGAAGATGCTTCAAAAGAAGGAAGTTTTAAGCTTTATTGTGCAAGACTAAGACTGCTGTGATGCTTTAAGGTCTAGAAACATTGCGTGTAATTGTATACCCCATGAGTGGTCTCATTACTTTACCTACAGCTGTTTTCAGTGTCTGTAGTTAAGCACATATTTCTGAGTGTTTCTGGGGCTGGAGTTGCCTGCAAGGCTAACCCAGCATCTCTCTTTCTGGGTGAGATCCCCTGACTTCTGTGCCAGTATGAATTTGTGTGAATTCTCTGGCTTCAGAAAGGGGTTTAATCTGGTTTTATACTTGTTAGTCTTAAACGACATATACAAATTCCTTCCTTTCCCTCTTCCTTTATATGGTTATACTATTTCACATTCACTTTTAAGAGTGCATGTGATATGTTAGGCCAGATGATTCAAACCATAGTTTTAGATTTGCTAATGGTGGTAGTATTTGCTCTGCTTGGGAGCTTGTTTGTCAATAAGTAGTATTGCCTCATCTAAGAAGATACTTATTTCTTGTGAAGTTTTTGAGGCTCTCTTTCCCCCTTCTCACCTCCCCACTGCTGCATTCAGGTGTGATCCAGTGCCCAAAATAAAAGACAGTTGGTGTGACATGCAGCACTGAGGAAGAGCTGACTTGTAACTAATAATGAATATTTTCTCACACTCTGTCTAGACAGTCAGTCATGTAAATACAAGATGTCTTTAATGGCATCATCTGATGATGTGAAATGATGGTCTTCCAAAGTGTATATTTCTACAAATGCTGAAGTACTGATGAGTATAATAAATTGCACTATTGAAGATTGTCAGTGCATAATACTGAGATGGAGGAAAGCCTATAGTTTCACTTCTGCCTTTCTGGTAGTGGCAGTTAAGTAACAGTGCCAGCACCTGAGCAAGGGTTTATGGGGGAAATATGCTTCATTATATATTTTTGTTGGTGGATTAATACCTGTCTTGAGTGGCTAAAGAAAAGCCAAGAAGTTATTATGCCTGGTCACTGAGGAGCACCGATTGTTGCGTACTGCAGCCACCCTGCGAGAGTGGTCTGAATGCTTCTGGTTCTCATGAGGCAAAGAACCCAGATCTATATGGGGATGTTTATGCCTGATTTAGCAGCCACAGAGATTAAAAAATTAGAGACTCTAACTCTTTAGTGATTATATGGGACATTTAGTCTGCTAATTTAACTGTCTGTGTAAAATAGCAGGTATAACCAGACTTCCTCAGACTGTTCTGGTACTTGGAGAAGAGAGAGTTTGGCTGCCTCTGCTTTCAGTATTATGGGTAAAGTCTTGCTCCCCAGACCTGCACATCTTGTCTAATGTTACAGACCCTTCACTGTTTGAAATATCACTTGGAGGAAGTGGGTTTTCGGGTGGATAAAATGGTGCAGTGTGGTAGAGCAGGGGTTTAGGACCTTGGTCCACAAGGTGGGGAGCAGTCTGTCCCAGGCTGGCCACCACCACTCCGCATCTTACAGGATCTTGACGTGTCCGTGACAAATTCCACATTTTAAAATCAAGCAAAGCCAAAAGTATATCCATTACCTTCTTGGTAGTCCCTGTGTCATCTTTTCAGATGTATAACCATGGAAAATATCACCTCCTACACCCATATTTGATTATTTTTGAGCCTAAAGGACTTCTGGCATGTTATATAAATATAAGCAATGGCTCTTAAAAGTACAGCTGTAGTAATGTTTTTGCTTTTTGGCAGAGGAATTTATTGCCTAAAGTTTCCCTGAATTTAAATAAGTTGCTTTAGATTACTTAGTGTAGTCTATATTGGAGACTTCAGTTCCAACTAATTCTAATGAAGTACAGTATCAGTATTCTCTTAGGACTTTTCTAAAATGAGTACAGCTATTCTTTACACTTGCTATAAGTGCATTAAAAATAAAGAAGTTTATCATTATTTTGCTTCAGACTTCTAGCTTTGTGTAACAAACAGTGGTTTCAAACTGAGAATATGTTTAGACTGGTCATTAGGAAAAAAGTTCCTTACTGTGAGGATGGTGAGGCACTGGAACAGGTTGCCCAGAGAATCTGTGGGTGCCCCATCCTTGGAAGTGTTCAAGGCCAGCTTGGATGAGGCTCTGAGCAACAGGTTTAGTGAAAGGTGTCCCTGTCCATGGAAGGGGGGCTGGAACAGGATGATCTTGAAGGTCCCTCTCCAACCCAAGCCTTTCTATGATTCTGTGATTTACTGTTAATTTAGGTCTGGACAAACTTTGGATTAAAAACATAAATATGTTTCTGGAGACCAAGTTATGAAATTTCAGTTGATGCTGGGAGAGAATATCTTCTTCCTTCTGGTGGGAAGGATGTGTGCTGTGTGTGGTTGAAGCATGCAAACAATACCAGTTGAATTCTGATGGCATTTGGGTTTCTTAGATATCAGTCTGCCTTCATCTGTAGCTTGTCAAATAGCATGTAATCCTGGCAAGGCTAGGCCTTCCAGGGACAATGGTGCAGAAAGGAAGTGAGTTACTGGTCAGGGAGGCTTTGGGGAAGTGCACCTGAAAGCCTGCTGGAGATTCCCTTTATACAAGTAAAGGGATTGACTGCTAATGTAGAGAGGTGGTCACCTCTGCAGCTTGTCGGGGAGGCTGGGGCACAAGTTAGGCCAGTGGTTGCTCTGGCTGTTCTTCAGTTGTTCATGCCAGAGGCAGAAAGTGCCACTTTGTCAATTCATTTGAGCCTCAGTGTTCAGTGAGCTGGGTTTGGAATAGCAGTAATACTTCCTGTGACATGAAACACAAGAGAACCACTCAAAACACACAGTTCTTAGTTGGATAGCTTGTCAACAAAAAGAAAACATCTAGGAAACAATGTAAACAGGAAAATAGTATTTCAATACTGATTGTGGGACTGTTTGCTTATTAACCACATTAGTTCATACATAGAGGAATTTTCATGATGTTTGGTGGGATATTTAGAAGAAATCCACATTGTCTTCAGCTTCATTACAGGCCAACTGTTATGTATTCAGCCATGACAAAGGAACTTGTAGACTTTGTTTTCTGGGAGCTTATGGAAACTCAGGGCAGCTGCCACAGTTTGGCCATTATTTTGCTTGTCTGTTTTTGCTAAGTTTCATAAACCATTGTGGTGGTAGCAGATCTAGATTTAGAATGTATTCTTCTTCCCTGCATTTCTGCATTCAAGCAATTATACATGGTAAAATTTGCAAAGCCAGAAAGGGTGAAGGAGAAAAGAGGCATTTAAAAAAAGATGCAATTCTGACATGAGTCAGTTTTTATTAAATAACTGAAAGTGAATTTATGATAGTTTTGAAACTGTCAAAACATGTCAGATTGTTAAATGAGAGAGAAAAGTTTATTTTTCTACTTTCCCCCCCGACTCTTTAAAAAGGAAATTACATGGTAAGACAAGTTTATTTCTTTCAGGAGAAAATAATATGTCCAAGCAAAGAAAGCCACAACATTTTTGTCTTAATTCTGAGATTGAACTCATGCACTGCTTATTTTATAATACGTGTAATTATCTGGCCTTCAGCTGCTAAGCCATGAGTGTGGAACCAAGTTTTTTTGCCAGTCAGAACCTCTCACCACAGAGAACTGAAATCAAAGAGAATGCTTCTGCATTTGTGGTTCATCATCATGATGTTAGGACCAGTCAAGGTACCGTTGAGGACAAAGAACATGACATAAAGCATTTTCACTATTTACCTGCTTTACATCATCCACAAGCTCTACCAAAACCGGGAGACAGTAGCACAAAAATCCCTTTCAGCTTTTGGGAGACAGAGGAGATTTTATTATGCTCAAGGTTTTTTTAGCACAGCTGAAGAAAACTCTTATAACTTGGCCTCAGATAACTCCAGTGAACTCCCAGGATACAGAATTTCTTCTAGCTATTGCATATTAAATGAGCATAAATGGGTAAATTGAGTGTGCTTTCATTTATTCTGAAGAATAGCTGGTGATATGAATTGTTCAACTATCTGAGCAGAGGAGAATGAAGATAAGACTGCAGCAAAATTGTGATATTGCTCTTGCAAAAGGGTCATCTTCAGTATGTGAGCTTCATACTCAGCATGCTAAAGAAGCAGTGAAATGTTACGTCATCTGGAAACTTTGCTGTGCTTATCCATCAGTCACTTCACACACATTCTGATTCTTGGTGGATAAATCTTGCAGAGGTAATGTTCTCTGACAAAAGACGGAGTCTGAGCTGACTTCTGATACTGCATTCCTGCAAATCACTGTGAAGTAAAAGTTATCTACTGGGGAACTGGAAACGCAGTGATGTTTCCCTCCTAGGCCATTAATGTGACTGGTTCTGGTGCAGACAGATAGTTATGTCTGTATTATGCCTGTTTGAGATCATTGTGTATAGCACAAAAACATCCATTGGGTTTAGGTCCTTATTCATTCATCAAGAAGAAGTCAAAAGGGCCAAGAGGTGAATCGAATGAAGACTATACCAGTCTCAAACAAATCCCAGGCATGCTTGGCAGGGAGAGAGTCTGCAATGGTGTTATCTAAATGTCATGTTTTATGGCTGCATTGTGTGACTTGCAGGTTTCTCCAGGGGTTCAGTGCATGGAGCGAATAGGATTTACCAGATATATCAGGCTTATACCATGCATTCTCAAATGAGTTCTTTTCAACCAAGGCAACCTTGTAATATTGTTCTGCTCAGTGTAGCAGCAGGTTTGAGGGTCAGGAGTTGTGGGTCTCCACAAACACTGCCTATTACTAATGGTGCTGTGTAGCTTGGCCACATCTGAAGGAGGACAAGTTCTTACTCACTGCAGCATGATAGCATTATGGATGGAAGAACTATGGAATTTGTCCTCTTGGGTTGGACTTGTGGTTGTCTGTCTTCAGGTTCATCACCTTGAACTTATCTATAGCTTGCAAATTCCCTGCCACCCCTCTCAAAATCAAAATTAGTCCAACTCATCTTAGAAACCATCAGTATTAAATCCTCCAGATTTAGGTCTTGATTCCTGTAACTTTAGGTGGTGGAGGCAGGTTCTAATCCTTTGTGTCATATGTGGGGCTTGCTCTTTTTGTGAGTTTAAAGGAAACAAGACAATGGACTCTTTTAATTTAGCAAGTTTTATTTTTTAAATGTTGGCACCAAAGTAGAAAGTACTGTACAATCAATATAAGGCATCTTTTAAGAATCTTTCATGCTTGAGTGTACATCTGGAACTGTTTGCACTAACTAAAAGTAAAATAAATGCCACAGCGTATTATACCACAATTTTTTTTCATTTAAAAAAGGAAATTGAAAACATACCACTCCTAGAAATGCTTGACATTGAATTGGCTATTGAAATGGTATCAGTAAAGTATTTATATATTCCATATTTTGTTCCATACATCAGCTTTCCTTGATGCGTTAGACTTGGAAGTGTGCCATGTGAGCTGAAATGTTGCCATTTATGAAAGACCGCCTTGTTTTAAAAATGGACTAAATCTTGTAGGGTACAGGAAGTAAAGTAAATCAGTTTGAATGCAGGCACATCTCTCTTTGCCCCAGCTCCAGCATGTTTTGTCTCTTCCTTGTTTGGTTCAGAAGCTGACTGTGCTTACAGTAAATATCAGTGTTCACCTAAACAGCTAAATATAGTGATAAAAATAACCTCTACCATAAAAACTGAATGAATGACAAGAACAATATAGTTCCATGAACCAAGAAATCCACAGAAGAAATATCATAATTTAAAGTTGGTTTTACAACATTCTTTAATTTTAAATGAAGCTAAATACTTCTGTGGTTAAATCACAGTTCTTCACTCTATGCTGTAAAGGAGATTCAAGAATGTGTATTTAAAATGTTTTGCTTGGTTTTGTTTTTAAATAAAAAATATAATCCAAAGCAAATGCAATAGATCTCTGCATACTTGAAACATGTTTTCTGAATTTATTCTAAGTCTCTCACTGCTCCAGAGGGTTGTGTGTATGGTTTAGGACTAGACCATTATTTCACCATCTTTCTCCATCCTGAACTGATTGCAGTGAACACTACAGAATGAGTTGCAGATGTCTCCTTTTCCTTCCAGTTTGGAGGACCTCTGGTTTCAGTCCCATTTGATCTGATCTGGGCTAAGGAGCAGAGGTCTGTCATTGTTTAAAGGGATTCAGTGAAAGGAATTGTTGCACCTGAAAGTTACTCCCTCTGTATACACAGGCTATGCTCTTAAATGTGTGATATTGTGGAATGCTGCCTGTATGAAACTTTCTGGTGTGTCCCTCCTAATTCAGGAATACTGTTTGAAATGTCCATCTGAAGAAAAAGATAATCGGAACTAGTTTTGCACGTGGGGAGTTTGGTTTGACTCAAGATCATAAATATGTTTTTGAATTCAAGAAATTGTGCAATTTTAAGACATGGTGAAAGTTTTTCCAAATTTCAGGCAAAATTCAATGTATATGTTTCTGTATTGTAAAACTGGAGCAAATGTACATGAAATCTTACCCAGGCAGGTTTTGATACGTTAAAATTAGAGTTTGTCCTCTTGAGGGATTCTTTCTTCCCTTACTAAGCCCTCATTACCTCTGAATGTATGAATAACAGAATATCCACTGAGAGTTCATATGAAGAATGTCCATACATAAAAAGCCTTGTGAAATATCATATCTTGAAGGAAATTGGCTTGTGAATATGATTTAAATACCATTTTGTCTTTAGCTTTCATATCATCAGGCTATTTTTCAACCATTATAATAAAAAGTGTTGGTTGTTAGGTTTATTGTTTTTATTAATTAAAAAATAAATAATGATTTGTAGAAGCTGGAGTTACAGGCTGTGCGTCAGACACCAAAAGCTTTGGGAGTTCAGATCACAAGAACTGTTAAGGCTTTTATCAGTGGTGGCTCTGCTTTGTACTCCATCGCCACTTCATCCCCTGAGTGATGTGTGTCTTACAGCTGCTGAGCTTCTCTGGGGCCAGGGGTGGTGGGGCAGTGGTGGGGGCAGAGCTGCTGGACACAGGTGCTCCCACAGTCCCATCGTTCCCTCAGAGTTCAGGGAGCTGTGTGAAAAGGTAAGGAACAGGGAAACAGTAGCAGTAAGAGCAGAATGGCTCCCACAGGGGTTTTGTTATTAAAGAGGGTGGAATAGAGAGTTGTAAAGGCTGTACTCCTGGGTGGTGTGATGGTGTCTTCCAAGCATGTGGAAGAGCTTTGCGTTTTGCGTATACTCCTTCAAAAGCCTTTTTCCCCTGCCCCCATGGAGAATCTCTCTTCTGACAAAGTAATCTTGTACTCTGGTAAGAAATGTTTTGAGGTGTGCTTGAAAGAAGCCTTAATATCTCCGTAAAGAAGGCAGAATTAGGGAACTTACAGACAGTCAAAGAGAAATCTGCGTGCCTGCAATCGTACAGTAGGAGAGTAGGGTTTAGTGCTTTGCAAGGGAGAGAGAGGGGTAAAGAAAAGGTGAGTGGTACGTAAAGGGTGTTTTTGTTTATTCCTAAGAGGTCCAAAGAAAGATAATTGGGAAAATCAAACCTGATGTTACTAGATTTAGATGAGAAGTACAGGGGTCTGTGGATAAGTTCAGCAATCTGCAAACTGGGTGGCAAACTTTCAGAGGTAGTAAAAACCATTTGGATCATGATAGAGTGGCAGTCTGAAATTCGAGGGCAAAACCAACACACTGTTTCCCACTACTGTGTTCAATTAAAGCAGCAAAACATCGGCAGCCTTTTGGGAAAATCTCCCCCCTCTGATCTGAGCGCGTTTCTGATCAAACCTGAGCTTCAGAACGCAGTGAAGGGAAGGGAGGGAGCAGGAGCCGTGCGGTTGGTTACAGCTCAGGATCGCTTTTAGTTATCACCAGCTGAATTGGAGGATACAGGCTGTGCCTGCTTGCTGCGAGCAGCAGTCTGTTAGAGGAGCTCGATTTCTCTCACTCCTTCTTCCACCCACCTCCATCTCCTCTGTGCCTGTGTCTGCGCTCCCACATGCTTCAAATCTGTGTACCTGGACTGCCTTCCTTAACAGTTCAATGTGAGTGTTAGCAGAATGAAAACCAGATGGACCAGCAGTTCCCACTGTTATCTCCCCACCAGCTCTGGCAAGCCTCCCTTTCTCTCTCCTTTCTTGGCATGGGAGAAATATTTGCCTTTATTTAGGAGGGCTTGGGCTCACTGCTGTGCCTCTTTCCCTCTGTTGCAACATGAGCTGAAAGCTATTTATTCCCTTGTTGCTGAGGTTGGTTGAGGTGAGTGCAAGATGAATTTGGCTATTAAGGAAGCAATTAACATTTCAAGATGAGTTTTCATAGTTCTTCATATTAAATTAATGGCTTATTGAAGATAGAGATTTAACTGTTTTTGTATAGTGATATGGAAAGGAAATACCTATAGAATTTGTTTAGAAACCCGTTTTTGAGCATGTTATAATTTACTGTTGCTTGATTTGCAAATCATACCTGTAGCAACCTTGATATTTAAGGTAATCATTGTGGATACTCTTCCTTCCACAGCTGAGGTTTACTAACCTTAGATCAACACTACAGATCCTAGAAAATTGTATCTCTATACTCCTCATTCTATTCTGGGGGTGTTTCACTGCTCATCTTCCCCAAACTTGTCTCTAAATTCTATGTGAAAGGACTCCCTTTCCCTGAGAGCTGAAACATTGCCTGTAGGCATTTCAGCAAAGGTTGAAGATGGCTTCTATAATTGCAGTACCTGACACGCTGCACCTCTGGGACTTACTACTTACTTCCTCAGTTTCTTCAGTTTCAGGCAGATAAAGATTGGTATCTGTTATGTGTTGTTCATTTTTTGGGGGGGGTGGGGGCTGTTTTGGTTCTTTCCCTCCCCCCCTTACTTTTTCTTTTTTTGGTAACTTTCTCATATTTAAGTTTTTTGATAATTAAGTGTTTTGAGGCTCTTTTAAACATACCCACTCTTTGTTAAATGTGTGCATTGCATTTAATTTCTGTTACTGTCTCTCAGAGCAAATTTCAGATACAATTTTTTTTCATTGAAGTTTGTATGTTGTTAGTAAAAACAAGAAATTGTGTCACAAGGTGAAGTGACAGAATTTATAGAATGTGACATGTCTTGAATTAAAACCACAGATTTATGTGCTTGCCCATTAGCAGCAACACTTACTTGCCTTACAAAATAGTTTTGTGGAGCTCAGGAAGACTTGTGTAGGGCAGTGTATAGATAAATAGACCCGACTCCCCAGAGAAGGGATGGAAGAATTTGACTTATGCCCATTAAAAGCTAAACTTCACTGTACTCATCTTTTTTCAAGATGGCTTGTTAAACTCCTGTTATGAGTGAAAAAGCCTTAATTTTGCCTTCAGTTGGTAATTTTTGCTGTGTTTTGCCCATTCTTAATAAATTAAACATAAGGGCTTGGATGGTTTAAAAAAAAAAAAAAAAGAAGGTAGTGTCATTCAAAAATATGTTGGAGAAAAGTACACTTCTATAGCTTTTATATCATGTGTGTTGTGTCTTTAGATCTTTAGTTGCAAGAGAACTGTTAAGTTTTTTCCTGGTTTTGCCTTATGTTTGTTTTGTTTTCTTGGGGAGGTATGTTCCTGCTTATCTTGCAGGTTTTGAACATTAAAAGTTGTTCTTAATATGTGAAGGTGCAAACTTACATGCTTATTTGAAAATAATTGTATGTGTATGAGATGATTGACATACCATTTTGGCATGTTGTGTTTATTTTTCTGGTGAATATGTGAATATCCAGGGGCACTGTGGTAAAGTGATCCCGGAGCTGTGTGTATTTAACGTAAGATTACAAAGAGAAGCAATGGAGAGGGCAGCAGGTGATACAAAGAAGAGACGTGAAGAGAGCTGGCTTCAACCAATATTCCACCCAATATCTCACCTGTACTAAAGAACTTCAGGTTTTAGTTCTGGAAGAGATGTCATAAAGGGATTTATTATCTTCCTGTCTCTTCATCTATTTTTTCCTCCTGGCTAACATGAGGGCCTTGAAGGGAGGTGGCATTATTGCAGCTCCAGGAGTGCTTGGGAGGTAGCATCTGCACATGCTAGAAATAAAAACAAAAGATAATGCAGCACTGCGACAAATGAGGTCTTACCATCTGTGTTGCACCTTCTTAAGTAAGGTTTAGGTGATGCAATTTGGGAAGAGCACACTGGAGTAGATAATCAGGTGTAATCTTTCACAGCAGATGCTGAAATGGCTCACTTCTTGCATTAGCTTTTAAGTTTTTGTCAGAAGGGGTGTGCTCGGGGAAATAAACCGGTGTGTTCCTGTGGTGTGTGTTGCAGATCGCACTGAGAAGCATTCCACAATGCCAGACTCACCTGTGGATGTGAAGACACAATCCAGGCTGACGCCTCCAACCATGCCACCTCCTCCCACTACCCAAGGAGCTCCAAGAACCAGTTCATTTACGCCCACAACGTGTAATTAGTCTTATTTTCTTCCTTTTCTTCCATCTTCTTTCTATTCTGTATGTAAGAAACCAAAATAGGTGAAGGGAAATGTGCATGACGTGGCAGGAGCAGCATTTGGTTGTATTGTGATAAAGTAATTAAGCAAAACAAAGTTCACAACAGATTAATGCATCTTTAAGGTATTAAGACATTCAGCTCAGAGTTGGGTTGTTATTTTATTGACCACTTGGTCACAGTGTCAAAGAACAGTGAGCACTGGTTTCCCATGTACTTAATGCTCAGATTAGCCCTCTTGTGAGAGGGACAGAAAACCTTCTTCTCTTACATGCCATTATGCTGTTTAAAGGGTCCCATTCCCTTTTGTATAGAAACTTCTGGGAGTTTGTTCGTTTGTTTGTTTTTTGTTTATGAAGTGGAGATAATTGATAATGAAAAAAATACTAATCTTCCTTCTGCTTATGTTTCAGTGAAGAATTCTGATTTCAGTGCTATATAACATCTAGTTAATATTGATATAAAACCAAAATTAAAGTCCTTTCATAGTTTATCTAGAGGTTTCTAGTCTGTTACCATTTCTCTAAATCACTTAGGGCTGCATCTCTGTCTCAGGTTATTGATGTAAACATATAACAAACTCTACTAGTCTTGATGTACGCTGCATTCATATCAGCATAACTGAGATTTGAATCTGGCACGTTGTCTGGACTATTCTTTTCACAGCCATGAAATGATCCACATTTCTCATACTAAGATTTAGCTGCAAATTTTTTGGTCTCTTTTATACTGCCTTGTAATAGTATAAACATGAGAATGTGTTTACATTTCACGTTTTAAATAAAACATTTTTAGAACAGTAGAATACATATGCCTAAACAGAATGAAGGCAGCATCTTCTATTTGTCTTGCCTATGTCTGTTTTAGTCCCTTTCTGTCTGTTAAATACCTTATTTAAAATTCACCTCTACGCAGAAGGCCAGCTGGAGGCCTTTGTACTACTTATCCCAGGGAACACTGTCCTGACAATTTATGTTGAACTTAAACAGTGAGGTGGGTTTGTGCCAGCTATTCACATAAACTCACATTTAACCCAGTGACCCTGATCCTGCAAAGATTTGTCTGTTTTGCTTAACTCCAGCACCTGAATTGTCCTGGATGGAGCTTCACTCTGGAGCTGCTTCAGTCTGAAGTTAAATTGTTTCTAGGTTTTTGCAGGATCAGGTTCTTGCAGATTAAGCTTTCCAGTGTGATGTCCTTGCCACAGTTCAGGATGATCTTTGGCAACCGTAGAAGGAATATGACAATGTTCTTTAATCACACTTGCAGTCCTCAGTGTACTCACAAGATTTCTAGATGTTTATTTCATTGAGTTCATCACTTTGGAAGGTGTGTGAACCACAGCTTGATTTTTGGGGCTCCTTATTTGAAGACTAAAAGTCTAAAAAACCCTGATTTTAATTGCTTTTTACCCTGTCAGATTTTGGAGTTTGGCTGTAGCTGTTCCAGCTCATACAATGAACAGTCGCTTTTGTCAGAATGTCTGTTACATTGATTATTACTACAGCAGGAATGCCTGCAGGCCAAAAAGATCAGACTTGTTTTCTGGTCTAGAATATCTTTGTTTTCTTTGGTTTAGATGATTAAAAATTCTTGACATGTTGTAGTTTGAAATTTTAAATGCTAAATTCTTTTGGATTAGTAACATGGTTTTGTTTCAGAAATTATGTACAACTCTGCCAGTTGGCAAATTTAGATATTTGAAAAATATTTCAGATGTAAGGCAAGCACTGAAATCATGGGACTATTTCTATATTTCTTTTGTTGTGGGAGAAATCTTTACCTGCCATTCTTCTCCCTTTATCTTATCCTAGGTAATGAACTCCACACTTCTCTGCTTTCTTGATCATAGCCCCAGCACCCTCTGCCTAGGGCAGCCCCTTTCTGGTGACAGAGTTGTTGGGTGGTGTCAGGGTAGATCAGCAGGACATGTCACTGTTCTTCCCAATCCTTATTTACTAAGTTCTGCTATGATGACTTTCGGCTTTGTGAGTTCCTTGCAATCACAACGTATTTGTTTACTCAGATACCTCACTCCCCTGCCGCACTCAGAGCGTAGCCTGGAGCCACACAGGGGGCTGAACTTGCTGAGGCCAGCTTCTTTCTGTTTCTGCTTTTTCCAATTCTTGTTCTCACTAGCCCACGCAGCCAGGATAGGCAATGAAAAACTAGGATAAAACACAAGCAGAGGCTAGATAATAATTCACATAGCTTTTCGTGTAGTCCCTCCGGAAGGCAGTGACTAGGGCAACAAAAACTCCTTCAAAGATTTGTGGTGGTGATTTAAATATGCTAATAGGATAGTGATGTATATCTAGCAGTAGGTGTCCACCCTGAAAAAGGACTTCCTGGTCAAAGATAAGGACAATCTGTGAAGATAATGACATGAGAATGGGATGTTTGGCTTCAGAGAGGCTGGTCATTGAGAAACATTGAAAGTTTTTAAAGTTGCTAACTTGCTTTGGCTGTGCTTTTAAATAGGAAACAAGTTAAACTAATAGTTCTATGCATTTTTTTTGATGGTTTTTTGGGATGGGTTCTGAGTGACTTCCAAAAAAGGAATTAGCAAATTTCTCCAGGGCAGTGGCCAGCTGAGTGCAGCTGCTGCTGGGTACAGTCACATGCTGCATGCCCACACCTGCCAGTGGGCTGGTACACTTGTATTTGTAGGGAGCTATCCTTTTTCTTGCTGTTTGCTGTCATTTTGGCAAATCGGACTCAGCCTCAACGGTGTATGTTTTGAGTGTTGCTGTTCCAACTAACCTGAGTGGAAGAGGATGTCCTCAGTTTGATTCTCTGCTCTGTTCTAGAGTGTGGATAAGAATCAAACAGAAATTGCTGCCAAAAGCTCTCTGTTGTCTTCAGTATGTCTGCACGGATCTCATTGCCATGCATTTTGAATGCTTAGTACTTCAGATAGTTATTGTCACAGCAACCTTGCAACAGGAGGGAAATGCTTTCTTATCCTTTTTAGAGATAAGGTGCTGGCACGTGAAAGCAGAGAGATGTGCTCATGGTCTCTGAGAAGTCTTCTGAAGTCTGGTTTCATGCCCTTGCTGCAAGGCTTCAGGCCACAGGGAGCATTGGCAGCATTTATACCTGCGCAGACAACTTTGTGTGCTCCATATGTTAGCAGCTAGGAAATCTGTATTGGAAAAAATAACCTTCTCATTGGGTGGTGTAAGGTTAAAACGTGAAAGTCCTGTTTTATAAACACAGCTGTCAGTTGTGTGTACAAAACACAAGTAAAAATATTCAGAGATAAACTGAGGCTTCATGAAATATGTCTGCACGTTTTTTTCTACCCCAAAGAGCAATTTTTTTTTGGTCTTCAATCATACATGCACTCATGCCTTTTCTCTCTCCATTTCCCTCTCCCTCTTTTTAAAATCCTCTGACAAAAGGCTGGTATTCAAATGATGCTTTTCAGGTCCAGGAGCATTTTGAAGGGGCTGTGTGAGAGGCAGCTGCTGTTATTTCCAATCCTTACAACGTTCAGTACCAGCTACTGGGAAATAGATATAAACTGCAGACTGTCGCTCTGTCTAAAGGCTAATTATCTTTGATTGTGCAACTTAATTAATTTTGAGGTCAAGTGCAGAAAACATAAGCTGATGGATTTTCCCCTCTGTCTCCTTTTCCTCTCTCTCTCCCCAACTCCAATCTTTATTTTATCCTCCTGTCTCTTTTTCTTTCAGTAACCAATGGCACTAGCCATTCACCAACAGCGTTAAATGGAGCTCCATCTCCTCCTAATGGCTTTAGCAATGGGCCATCCTCTTCCTCTTCCTCCTCTCTGGCTAACCAGCAGTTACCGCCAGCTTGTGGAGCTAGGCAGCTCAGCAAACTGAAGAGATTTCTTACAACCTTACAGCAGTTTGGCAATGACATTTCACCAGAGATTGGGGAGCGAGTGCGTACCCTTGTGCTAGGACTTGTGGTAAGCAAGTATTTTCTCTGTTCTTTTCCCCCTTCCTTGCTTGATACGTTTATTTTATAAAAGAGTGGGTCACATGCACTGCATTCATCATACTTAAGAGATACCAAACATTCAAGAGTGAAGTCCTGGCTCTTGCTGACAGAGCTAACATGAGTAGCCTTACTCTCTTCCCACAAGCAGCCATTCCCTACTAGGTATGGCCTTGACTATTTTTGCCAGTATAATATTATGGTGTAATGGTGTGAGAGGGTTTTCATTCTACACTGGCAGTATCCCTTATGTAGACATACCTTGAATCATGTATGTCAAATATGGTTTGACTTGCCTAGTTAAGTTGGATGGGGAAAGGAGAGAGCCCTACATATACAGTGCCAGTGGTTAAAAGGATGAGCTGAGTGTGTTTGGGCTGCAGTTACTCAGTGAAAAACCTTTTCTCAGTATCATTGAACCAAACAATTATGAACCCAATGAGGCACTGCTGCTACTTAAGTCACTATTGATAAGGTTAACTCTATGTGATGGTATAGCTGAATGAAAATTTCAGCTCTTTCTTACCTGTGTCTGTCAAGCTGGGCTGCCCTTTTACACACAAACTGTGAATCTGGCCCAGGATTCTTTTTATTCCCAATAAAGTCCTCTCTCTGCCAGACATTGTTGTCTCCCATGTATTTCCTTCAGCAATAATTGGATGTACTGGGGAAGATGCTATTGTGGTGCTCTAATTTGCATCTGTTCTGAGCAGCTGCAGTTGCCATTGATTTCATTTTGGAGCAGAGACTGACAGCACTCTTTAGCACTAAGGCTGAGAGGTGACTCCACAGTCTTCGCTTGTATCTTCACAAACCCCTACCTGACAGCAGTGGATGCTCTCTGACTTGAGTCTGTGTCAAAGGATGTTTAATGTAGGCAGTATAACATCAGTATGTCTTGCTCTCCACTTGCTTCCATATTCAAAATAAGTGTTTAATGAGGTTTTGTTTGTTATATGGGTCTCTTTGGAAGGGGGAACTAGTAAAGAAGCTGAAGGTGTCTTTGGGAACATCTACATTCCACTGATTTTCAAATCAAAACTGCCTTCCCACTGCCAATTACAGTTGATTTCTAAATTCATTTGAGGTCTTAGGAGAAAACTAGGATCTTTACCGTGGGAAAATCCACATATCATGCTATTCCCTTGGTCAATCCTGCCAGCGTGTGGAATTCATGATTATGACCTCCTCTGTAAAGTAATGACTTTCCTACATAGCCTAGAATATAGTAAACAACACTCTTTCAAAAGAAAACTATAGAAAAATGTGAAATTAAAAAAAATGTTGAAAAAAGTAGCTTTAACTGATGTTTGAAATCTAAAAGCCTTTTGCATGCTTTACACGAGAGCTTGAACTGTACTCTAAGCAACAGGCGTTGTATGTCTGAGATGCTTGTGCTTTCCTTTGTGTATTTTAATAAGGTAATCATTTAATATGCAGCATGCTTTTCTTTATACTCATCAATATCAAGTTATTAAGCAATTTCAGAGTTCTTCAGTTACTGTTTCTCTTGCTAAGTGTTTTCATTATTTTGTCACCAAGACAGAATTTCTTTTTCTCAACAGAATTCTACTTTGACAATTGAAGAATTTCATTCCAAACTGCAAGAAGCTACTAACTTCCCACTGCGACCTTTTGTCATCCCATTTTTAAAGGTATTGCACAGTTCAGTGATCTGGAAAGTATTTCAAACCATTTTGTTGCTAGGTCACAGATGTGTGTTACAGTTTTTCTTTTTAAGAGAGTCAGGGAAATGAATAACGTGTAAGGGCTACTTTCCATAGCTTAGTGCATGTAACTGCATCTGAGTGTATGGTCTGGGATAATCTCTGGCTGCTCACAGGAACTGTCGGTTCCCTAATTCTATAATTACTGTTGTTTGTTTTATATTTTTCATTTGTAGGTATAAAAGCTTTTACAAACAAAGTCTTGAGACTTGGTTATAAATATAATAAAATCACGTGCTTGTAACAAGCTGGAGTTTTGCAAACTGCATGTTTCAGAGTAAGGGGATGTCAGGAATTCCTGCTACCAGCCCATTTCTAAAGTGCTGCTAATCATTAGCACATGATGAGATTGTGACGCTGCCATCCAAGGAAAAGACACTTGTGATTGCAGCCTCTAGTGTAAACATGGTGTCTTAAGAATACTGGTGACTGTGTCCACTGATTTATGCTTGTTCAACTTTTAATTGAAATTAGAGATAAAATCTCATCCAAAAGATAATTAATAAAATACACACGTGATGTGCAAAATAGAAAGCAGGGAAGCAAAATCTTCTTTGAAGTCAGGAAGTTACTTTGCCTCTCACCTGCCAGTA
>VWZQ01012105.1:2351911-2386911 GCA_013397015.1 Myiagra hebetior | reverse complement strand
AATACTGATTTTCTTGACTTCGAGTTAAGTGTTTGTCCAAATATTACTTTATGCTATTACAAACCCAAATTATAAGGCATGTCAATCATAGTTTTCTATACTAACTTCTAAAAAATTAAGCAACTGAGTATATTCATGTTTAATAAACTTATTAAAAGCTGTTCGTGCTTGTTCTGTGCAAACAAAATCTGTTCTATCTATTTAGGTAAGTTTATCTACAAATGTTCACATTTATGGTTAAAGAGCAAGAATGAATATTTCTTTAGGAGAAGAAAAACAAGTAAATCACAGTTTTTGCTGAACAGTTAAAAATTTGGTTGTCTCTAGAGTATCTATGTATTTAAAAGGTCCTTTTTTGTTTGTGATAGTGGATAAAGAACACAAATGTGTTGTTTCTTCCTTCATTACTCACCTCCTAAGTAGGGCTTTCACATTTCTACCTCACAGGCCTGCTGAGATGTGATGATACATCTTCTAATTATGTACCACTATTCAAATAGTAGATGTGATTCTTTTATTTCTTCCTGATATTTATTTGTAAATAAGTGTGAACTTCTCCAACCATTTTCTGCCATGCAAGGCAGTTCAGGTGGTTGGGTGTCTTGACTTGGATTCTGTGTGAGCTTTTTAAAGAAACAGTGGAATTAAAACAAGTGAAAAACCCTTCTCACGACACAGTTAGTCAGTCTATCTCTCTTTGATAACCAAAACAAAATAGATATTTGATTCTTTCACAAAATATTTCTGTTCTGGGTAGGTCTGAAAAAACTTCCATGTTCCATAACCAACTGTCTTTCCATCCTAAGATGAATAACTGATAGCAATCTATAGTTTTTTCTCCACTGTTATAAGTTTTATATGTACTGACTCTCTTCTGGCATTTTTTGTGATGCAGTTGTTCTGCTCTTATGGTACAGCAACAGGTGCTGGAGCATTTGCCATTGTTAGGATGCTAACAAAGTAATTTACCAAGATCCTGGGCTCAAAACTTCTCAGAACATCTACCTTTTGTTTGGTTCCATGCACATTACTTTCAAAACTTTTTTGACTTCAAAAGTATTTTTCTGTTTAAAAAATAAAGGATTTTTGTTTTTGTTTGTTTGAGGGTTTTTAAAGTGGGAGTTGTTTCAAAAGCAAAGGAAGCTACTGAAGTTCTTTGTCTTATCTTTAGTTCCTAGAGGTTATGAAATTTAATCCAATACTTGAAAATTCTGAGGTGAAAAATTATTGTGCAGTAGTCATGGAACAAGAGAGGTCAAGGCACATCACTTCATGGTACAAAAAATAATTAGGTAAAAAATGAGTGGCCTTTCTTAGGATCAATGTTGGCGTGTGCTGCAAAGGAAGGAAGATGTTTCCCAAGATGTGTAACTATCTCTGCAGAGGGAAAGGACATACAGTTCCACCTGTTCTGGCAAAAAGTATGCCTAAGTCTGACCCCAGTGATGCCTTTCCTGGTCTTAAAACTCAAGAGGCGAACACAATTAGAAGGGGAAAAAGGGTTTTACCTTGGTATTTATTGTAAGGATCCTTAGGTGCACCATGAACAGGTTGAATACACCTCTGTGCATCCCCCCATCCCCACTGCAAAGTCCCCCTCTTCTAGATCTGGTCTTACATTATAGGCCTTACTAATTAGCGTATCTATCAAATATTCCCCAATGAGAGGCTCAAATGAGCCCCCCCTCCCAAGGAACCTTCCCCTGGATGGTTCTATCTTAGTTTACAAATTGTGTTCTGGAGAGGACCTTGGGGTCTGGGCACCCTGGCACCCTAACTACGAAGCTTCTAAATGTTTAGTCTCTTAACAAACAAGTCCAAGAATGTAGGCAAAAAAGCACCAAGAATACAGAAGTTGCAAAAAGGTATAACAGGGGTATAAAAGAAAAGACAAAATTCATCATGGCATCACCAGGAGATGGGCAAAATGTGCTGCCCGGGGATCAATGAGCATTTTCAGTTCTCTTTGCCTGAGTCCTGGTAATCTCCAGGCCATGACCCAAGTCCCAGTGGGGCCACGAAAGAACAGTTAGCAATCCTTCAAGCTACATCTGGCTAGGAGGAAGATTGTAGCCCTCTGGCTGATTAACCAAAGCTCTGGAATGTGAGATTTTGTTGTAATCTCTATCTTAATGTGTAACTGCAAGTGTAATGGGAAAGCTGAGGGCAATCCTATTCTCAATCCTGTTCTCCCCAAGGCCCTCAAAGAATGGTGACTGAGGCAGCTTATAGAGTTGCAGATCCCCTGGTTTCAGACAATTTCTGAGTACTAACTGCAGTCTGAATGGAAAACAAATATTGAAGAAGGATTGCCACTTGTTGAAAGCAGCTGCTCCATAGGAGATCAGGTTTTAGAAAGTAGAAGAAATCAGCCAAGACAGCGCTTTTTCCCTCTTTAAAGGGGTGGCACTCGGACCTGGTTTTCTCACAGCATTTACAATTCTCTTTTACATTTTCAGTAACCTCCCATCCTTCCATGCATATTTGGTACAGCTATAGCCACTTTTGGAGACTGCCTGCTTTCAGGCAGCTAACCTCAACAAACCTAGCTGGAAATGATGGCAACAGTTTCAACTCAGAGCAGGCTTCCCTCTGATATCTTGATTTTTCTTCTTCATCTCTGTTGAAACTGCTTGCAAGCTGCCCTCTTAACGCGTGCTGCACTCTTGCAGGCCAATCTGCCCCTGCTGCAGCGGGAGCTGCTGCACTGTGCAAGGCTAGCCAAGCAGAACCCAGCCCAGTACCTCGCCCAGCACGAACAGCTGCTTCTGGATGCCAGCACCACCTCACCTGTTGACTCCTCAGAGCTGCTTCTCGATGTGAACGAAAACGGGAAGAGGCGAACTCCAGACAGGTGAGCACCACTGCTCCTTTCATACCCTGCCCAGAGTGTCTGTGGGCCCAAGGTGCTGAGCTCCACCAGCACAGGGGGGAGCGTGGGGGTGGGTGCTGGGGGATACTTGGATGGTGTTCCCTGGGTGCAGGTCCTGTCCTGCTTTCAGATCCAATCTGACCGTGAATGTTTCCAGAGATGGGACATCTACCACCTCTCTGGGCAACCTGAGTTTCACACAGAAACCAGTGTTTCACCACCTTCCTTATTAAAAATTGCTTCCCTTATACCCAGTCTGAATCTACTCTCTTACTAGCTTAAAATCATTATCCTATGCCCTTTCATAACAGGCCCTGCTTATGGATGTTTATGTATACATACTTACACACAGATATATGGAGAGAGCTAAATACACATATGTATTCCTGTGTGTATGAATATAATACATGCACACACTAATTCAGTCACCTGAGGACACACTGTGGTCATATCCACACAGAAGTAATGGTCAGCCAGTACTGTAGTGTTTTGTGCACAATGTTTCTGTCATGAAGTGACAAGCAGCAGATCATGCCAGCTCCATATGCAAGTCCTTTGCATTTGACGTTTTGTTGAACTCAACATTAAATGTGAGGAGAGTCGCTAGGCATTTATATTGGGAAGCACAAGGCAAACCCCAGAGCATAGTCACGGCTTTGACTCCTTCTGCTGTGCCATATTTCCATATCCATACATGGAATATGCATAAGGATATTTCTTTCAAAGAGGAGAAATGTTCACTGAAATCTGTTTTGTTGTTGAGCTGAGAAGAGTCCGTGCAGAAATGGGACAAGCGAATGCATGTGTGTGAAGTACAGTAGCTTTAGGGGTATGGAACAGTTTTTAATTTTGGAATAAAGTTCTTTGTTTTGTGTTACAAGGAAATGACTCTTGTGGTTATTTACTTTTAACTGGCTTCCTATGCTAATGTTAGAAATTCAAGTGGCATTTACATTTTACCTTTGGGAGATTCAAGTATTGTATTTTTCAGTGATTTGTTTGCCATGGGTTTTATAGTGTGGAAAACTTTTATTATGCTGTTCTGCCAAATACCACTACCTGTATGCCTGAGGTATGCAAGTGTCCTAGTTATCCTTTAAGTGAAAAAGATGAAGATTTGTGAAGTCAAGAAGACTCGTAACTTTGTACGGGTGACATTTTTGTGTTGGAACAGGCTTGAATGGCATAGAAATAAAGAGAAAACAAAGTCTGAAAGCTCACAGTAAAACTTTAGGCTTCTCATATCCAGAAGTGAACAGTAAAATCTGAAGTCACATAGCTGTTAGATAGAAAAAGATGTGAAAGTATTTGAAATTAGTTTGCCTGAGATTGTGTTTCAGAAAAATCACTATGGATGGACGAGAAAATTAAGGTACAAGCAGAAAAGCTCTTCTTATATGTAGCTACCCTCTTTTCACCAGTTTTTCCGGACAACTAGACCAAACTGAAGCAACTACTGAGGTTAACACAAGCATGTTTCTACAACCCATGAAGATGATTAATTTTTGGACATTTTATGTGTATTCTCTTACTATGTGCAATGAAATAACTTTTCCAAAGCTGAAATTTAGCACCTTGGGGCAATTCTGTATATCCTCAGTCTTTGCAGAGTAGTATACCAAAACATCTGTTAAAAAGGCCTTTTAATATCTTGTGAATAACTTAAATGTCAGCATGCTGTACTCCAGCATCAGTAGCAGACACAACATTTTTCCTACAAGGAGATAGACACACATAAAATTATCTCATAAGCCAGTGAGGTATTGCTTGACAGAATACAGAGGAGAAGAGAGATGTGCCTTCTTGACAGCCCTAACTCACTGGTTTTTTTCTCCTGTTAGTAGAGAGCAGTATTACTTATATCTCCCACAAGGCTACAAAGGAAAAATGCAAAATAAGGTATTTCCTTTGCTTTCCATCCTTAGCACTTGGAATAATGCTCCGTCTATTTGAGACCCTGTTTGACAGTGTTGAATTTTGGTTATTTTGTAGTAAGTACAGTCTCACCTGTGTTATCTTCAGTCCTGCTTGTGAGGGAGAAGATAGATGACACAGGTAGAGACCAGGACAAGAACTTTGTAATGGAAAGACCCTGTACTGGTTTTATAACAAAAAGGACAAAAGATTAGCCCAGAAAGGGACCAGCAGGTCAGGAGAATATTGGATTTTAAAGTCAGCCTTCATGTTTCAATTAAAACTGAGGCCCAGACCTAGAGAGATTTGGGTCTGGTTTATGAATTTTGTTCTCAGCATTTCCTTTTAGTTAAAATAGGTAGGTGGTCTCGAAATTCCTAAGTCTGTGCTTGCAAATTCACTTGCCTTTGGCTTCACAGCTGAGGTCTCTCTTAGGCTGTGAACAACTTGAGGAGCCTTCAGTTCCTCCAAAGATAGTAATGCAGGTTTTGGGGTGAGGGGTAGGAGTTTAACTTCCAGTGTTGTGGGTAAGAGCCTGTGTTTGAATTCCCAAGGTCCAGGGAGGGTGTAGTGTGGGATGTCCCACTGGCCTGCAAACCCCAAGGTGTGGCACCTTCTGTCATCTGCAGTTTGAGATTCAACTCCTTAGTTCTGTGGAATTGGTGTTTCAGAAAAACTCATCCTTTCTTTTTGACTCTTCAACTATTTGCTGTAATGCAAAATGTTCACGTGAAAAGCGACTGCCCAGAGCGCCCATTGGAATGGTACCTCGAGCTTAAAAAATAAGTTGGTTTTGTTCAGTGTCAAGCAACCCTGTCACTGGTTAGTCACATCTACTTCTCCATTGCCTGTAACTGTAATAAAAGCTATACAGAAAAAATATGTGCCAGTGTTGGCTGAGCCATGTTCAGTGGAGTTGTCTTGTGCACTCAAGAACATTTGTACAACAGATATAGTAAAAAGAACAAGATGCTTTTGGAAAGATTCTTAAATTTACTGAATTGGAGTCTGCATACCTTTTAATTTGGATAACGTAAGTAAATCAACCACCAAAAACTGTCCTCAGAGGCAGAACATGCCTAGACTGAGTGAGTATTGAAACCAAATACTTGTCTGGCTTTATACTCATTACGCTATTAATTATTTTAATTGTTTACAGAGGAGCATAAGGAAACATCTGGAAATATATGTACTTTTTGTTTAGATATATAAGTAATTTTCAAATATGCTACTAAAAATAAAGCAGAAGATATTAGACATACTTCAAGAAAAGGTTTACTCCATGGCTCATAAATGAAAAAAAATTGGTCAAAGGCCACATCTTCCCAGGAGAACTAAATGCAGTTGGAGTAATTTTGATTGAAGGGGTGTGGGGGTGTGTGTATATATATATATTTTTATATATATGTGTATATATATATATATACACACACACACATATACATGCATGCATTGTATATAATGTGTATGTTATATGTATACATACATGTTTATATTTTTCATTTGGGCATGGGTAACTGCATACCAATGATTCCAGTAGAGACAGAGTACAGTAGAGGGTCAGGCAAAGAAAGTGGAACATGTGTTACATGTAACCACAGCTGCCTCGTGTTTTTCTGTTAAAGAAAATCCAAATACAGTAATTTTTTCTGCTTATAATTTCAGAACCTTTTTTGCATATCCATTTTCCTATTCTGGTTATTTATCTGCATATCTAAGTCTACTGTATGTGAGATTTTATAGAGCAATCTGACAGCCGAGCTTCGTGTTTTACTGAATGTTTTCTTGGTGCATATGGTCTGACACGGATGAGCAGCCACGGTGAGATTTTGGAGTCTATTAAACTAGCTCATTAAAAAGATCAATCTGTTTCTGTAATAACACTGGGAACCATCAGTCACTGCAAGAGAGGAAAACTGACACCTGAGGAGACAACACATTTTGGTAATTTGTTCATGACATGTCATGAACAAAGTGTTCACTGTATTTTGTTTACAAGTTTTGGAGTTTACATTCTACTGTAGCAAAGCAAAGCAACTTGGACCACAGTGAGTTTTTATTTTGGTGAATGAATGCTTAATTATAAATTGCATGATTTTAAATATATTAACCACAAAAAACTTTGTGCTAATTACACAAATCCTTTGAGCTTGCTGGAAACAGCTGATGGCATGTGAGCATGCCATATAGTGACTCTACATTTATGACAGCTGCCTACAAAGTGGATATAGGATAGCAAAAAATTCTGTTAGAATAGCATTATTTTGAGTGAGAAGAAAACAAAAGTGGCCATGATTGTATTGTGACTTTAGAAAGTGCTGTTGTGGTTGCAGTACACTTGGAACTCATGACAAGAAATACATGTTGAAGGTACCTGGGCACAGAGATCAAGTTTGATAATACTGTTAGTTAAATCTTATTTGAAGAGGCTCCTCAGCATCTCAGTAAGGTGGAGGATGCTCACAGCTGTTACAGCTGTGCTCCTTGTTTGCTATGTGTATCTATGAGGAATTTTAAAAGATTTTCTTAATATGAACTGTTAGCAAGGCAGTATTAATCTTTTCCATAGCACAGTATTATAAACAGCTACTTCATTCCAGCAAAGCATTATCATTTGTTTGGTTCATCAAACCTTTATTGGTGGAAGTCAGTTTAAATCAAAGCATCTTGCACAAATAGGCTTTGTCTCAGTCTTGTAAGCTGACTGTAGTGTTCTTTGAAATTGGTGTAAGACTCTTGATCAGGTGAAACCTAATTTTCTAACTAAGGCAGTTTCGCATGGTCAGATTTTCCACCCAGGAAATTCTCCATAAATTGCAATAATTTAAAACTGAAATTACAACCTACAAACAACATAAATTCTATTAAATGGATACAGGCTAAAAAGTAGTGTCTATTCTGCTGTCTTTAATCTGAGCAAATCATGGCTTCAAGTAAAATGACCCCTTGTGTATTTATAACTGAAGGACTCCATCTTTATCATATTGCCAATTTTCCAAATGTGTTGATTTATAGGCACATCAAGGAAAATGTAGCCAACGGGAGCAAGAAAAAAAAGTGTCAGTTATGTTTCCTACACGTTCACTGTTATTTCTTCTCTCCAGCTTGTGGTTACTTTGCAAAATCAGATGAAAACAGATTAAAATTGTGATGGTGTTATATTTGGAACTACTATTCACATGGGCCTGCCAGTTACTGGGAAACAGGAATGCTTCTTCAGCCACCTGGGGAAATGCTGTTGCCCCGAGGGGGTGAGACCTAAAAGAATGAGTAGGACTGGGTTGAGAAGCAGACTAGAATCCAGAGCATCTGAATTAAGGCACTCTTCAGTACCTTGTCTTTTATCACTATAGTCAGTATATTCAGATATAATAAATTTGGCAGTGATTTCTGTTCTGATGAGCTTTCTAAGTTGTTACCTTTTTATATATATTTTATATGGTCAGAAACATAAAATGAGTTTATGCACAGTCTCATGCTGATATTCTGCTAAGTTGTTTATTTGGTCAGTGCAGAAAATATAACAACAAATTGTAAAATTAAATGTTAACACCCACAAAAGACATGGCAGCTGTTGCCCAGCATAATAGCAAAAACATTATTTTAATTTCAGTAAATGTGTTTTCAACAGTCATGTTAGTTTCTATGTTAGTCAAAGTTCAGTGGATATGCTGGTGTGTTTTCCAAGCTAAAGCAGCACATTGCAGTTAAGGTAATTAAGTACAAAGCATTCTTAAAAAACACAGAAATACCTGTACATCAAGGTGCAAATATATACTTTTGTATGAAAACATGATTTTAACATCAAGCTGTAGTGCAGAAAAGAACTGTGTTGTAAATGCTAGGTCACCACAGAACTGGATTCCCACTTGTCCCAGTTTTCTGCCTTTACTTTTCCTACACTGAGTGATCAAAAGTCAATAAGTTATTTAATCGTTTGCTGTTTCTGACTTTTACCCATCTGAGTTAGAGAACATTCTAACTGTAGCACTAAAGGACTTAGGCAAATTAATAGCTTGTCTTGTACAGACAGGAAAGTCCATTTCTTTAGCTTGCATAGTATTTTGACAACTGGAAGATTGGCACATTGAGTTTGAGTAAATATGTGCAAAGAAAACACACACCAGCAACTAAATACAAAACTTGTCTTGAAGAGCTGTCAGAAACATCACCACCTATTGAGAGTTATTGCAAGCAGTTACATCATGCCAAAAGTAATAAAAAATATGTGTTGGACTTCAGGTTTTCTTGGTTAGGAGTTCTCACAGCTATGCTGCATTTCTCTTGGAACAAGGTACATGCTCCACTTTAGCAAAGTATGTCTTTTATATCCGCCCAAAATTAGAATAGATGTCCTGCTGTGTTGGTGAAAGATTCTCCCCTTTTTGCCAAGTTACGGTTTAATAAAATATATATACCTGCAGCTTCGCTGGCATTAGTAATTTTGGTGAGGTCTCTGAGAAGTTGCTTCACTCCTCCTGAAAACAGTGAAGCCCATATTTTAATTTCCTGCTGCTAGTTACAAGATCTTAGTTTGATCCTCTCTCTCAGAGGATATTGACAATGATTTGGTTTCATCCTTCCTCTCAATGGCAGTGAATGGGAACCTGCCATTTACAAGGGACGACAATTAATACACTGACTGTTTCCCCACAGATGGTCCCTCAAGGGTGGTTGATTGTTTTCTGGGGGAAGGTTTGTTGTTGAGCAGTTGGTTTTAACAAGAGGCAAACAAGAAAATTAGCTCAAATTTACCTTTCTCTCAAAGTGTGAAAAAATTGTATTATTACTAGGAACAATACATTATGCCATCCATTTTTTCCAGAGGATAAAGTTCTTTTTTAAAAAAGCTGGAATATATCAGCTGTTTAATAAAGATGTTTGGAGGGAGGACTGAAACCTCAATGAAATATTTATATCTAATAAAGTTTCTGATCAAAGCTAATATTTTGTAGGTTTTCTTTATTCACATGGTAAAAAAACCCCATATTTCAGTGAAACAAAACTTCCACAAAACGGTTGTGAACCCATTGAAGTAACTCTAGTCTTTTTTTGAAATTTTATTTTAATGGATAATTAGTTCAGTGTGAGTTCAAGGTTCCCAAGGAGAGGTGTCAAGTAGAGACTTCTTTGGAAATAGCTGATTATGAATTGAATTAAAGAGTAGCTAGAACATAGGAAATCCTGTCCTTCTCCTCAGTAGCTCTTCCAAGTTGCCTGAGCATAAAACCTCTGTCTAAGAGTAATGGAGTGGGAAATTCTGAACATTACTGAGGAATTGAGTCTAACCACATCTTCCTGCAAAATTAATGATAGTCACAGCACCTTTGACCGGAATAGCCCAGATGGTGAAAAATTCTTTGAAGCTAGAGTCATTCCTTCCCCAAAGTCTCAGTGTCACACTGATCTTGATGGGAGCTCATGGCCTGCTGAGCTTCAGCACACTGGCATGCACTGCTAGACTGTCTGGTATCCTCTTGGAAAAAAAAAACATTTCTTGAACTGCAGATTTCTCCTAATCACCATGAGCTGTAGCGCTACAGAAAATAGGAATTTCTTGGTCTCTAGCTTCAGTGACTGTTGATTGTTTCACCTGTGCAATTGCATGTGTATCCACCCCATCAGCCGGTGATCTCAGCAAAGGCTGCTTGCTCTCCAGCCCCTCGTTAAGTGGCTCTGTCAGAAGGCTCACCCTGCTAATATTTCTCAAGTTACAGGGATGGTTAGACAAGGTGAATGAGTCCTTTGTATGTTTCAAATCAGCAGTGTTATGAAATGTTCTGCAACACCACACACTTGGAGCAAAGTGAAAGAACAAACTTGTTCCTGAAGCTGCGTGTGTAGGTGGGGGTGCATATTCCCAAGCTCTGTTCACTAAGTGAATTAAAGTTCCTTTGCTTTGTTTTTCAGAACCAAAGAAAATGGCTTTGACAGAGAGCCTTTGCACTCAGAGCATCCAAGCAAGCGGCCCTGCACTATTAGCCCAGGCCAGCGGTACAGTCCAAATAATGGCTTATCTTATCAGCCCAATGGTCTGCCTCATCCCACCCCACCTCCACCTCAGCATTACCGTTTGGATGATATGGCCATTGCCCACCACTACAGGGACTCATACAGACACCCCAATCACAGGGACCTCAGGGACAGAAACAGACCTATGGGTAAGGCACGTTGATTTTCTGCATTGGTTTTTTTTTTTTGGTTTCTGTTTCCCTTGTAACTATTTTGTGAACAGGACCTTTTTACCTGCTGTTCAGATATAGCCTTCATGGCTGTTTGTCCATCCAGCTGCTTCTAATGGCCTTATTTCAGATCTATATTTGTGAAAGTGGATTGAATTGTGTCTCTAAGTAAGAGGGTCAGAAGGGGGAGAAACCTGTGTTTTCAGAGCTGCATAAGTGAAGTGGACACTCAGGTGTATGGCAGGCAAGGATAGGTAAAGGCTTTTATTTTTCTTCTAATGTCAGATTTGTGATGATAGCAACATCAAGATAGCTTGATTGCAGCCTAGAGCAGAAGAAAGTTGTTATCTTCCAGAGAAGTGTTTTGTGTTGACATCTCCAGAGCGTGGGTATGCCTGCAGAGGATGTGAACAGCAGAAGCACCAGCCACACCCTGTGCAGCACAGTTTGGTTTAATGGGATGTCTGATGCTCTTGGATTTTGCTTCACATCTGCACTTACTGTTCTTCCTTGTTTTAAACACATCTTCAGTAAGAGAGGAACACTTACAAATATTCAGCATCTGTATAGAGGAGGCTAAACAAAGAACAAGTGCTGGTTCCCCTTGAGTGTTGATAATAAATACTGGCTTGGTTGTATCATGTTGTCAGCTGCTCTGATATATGTGCTACATTTTAACCACATGTTGTTTAAACATCTGTGAAGGGATGAACCCTTAATGACGCTCTGTTGACATGGTAGTAATTACTGTATTTAGGGAAATAACACTGAGTTTATACTAATATTTTTTCAACTCTGTGAAGTACAGCTAGTATTTGATGCACTGAGTTACCAAATAATTTCCTTGCTGACGTCAAATAGTGCAAATGGAAAATGATATATTGTATTATGTTATATTTATGTCTTTAATGATAACTTATAGAACTTATTTGTTACCTATAGAACTTACAGAATTGAAGACATTAAATTGAACAAAACAGTGGCATCTTGTGTGGGAAAAGTACTAAAGAGAACTCAGAGGAAAGTTTTTAAGAAGCCTTTTTTTTTGTGGTGGCATTCCTAATGCTAGAACGGATAATGTATGATGTTTTTGTCTACAAGCTCTTGTCTTTTCTGCTTTTCTTTTTTTCCCCATAGTGGACTCCCAACACTGTAAACATGATTTGCTCCTCTTTGGCAGGGTTGCATGGCACACGTCAAGAAGAAATGATTGATCACAGGCTAACAGACAGAGAATGGGCAGAAGAGTGGAAACATCTTGACCATGTAAGGGCTGAATATACTTTTATGTATTATTGTCTGAAAGAAGCCCTTCTTAGATAAGAATTTAAAATTTTTCTTTTAAAACATATCTGAATTCCAGAACAAGTTTTGAAAGCTTTGCTGATTAAATTAGAGGGCTTGATGTTCCCCATTAGATAGTTCATACCAGGCCTTGCTGATAAGTGTCTCCTGCAGTGTCCTAATTATTACAGTCTGCCAAAAGAGGAATGGACTTTGTCTATAAACATTGGATCTGGGGCTTGGGTTTGTTACTGAATTTATTAGCTCTTGTAAAATTTGGAGGCATCAGTTCTGGACAACATCTTGTGTCCTCTGTGGTGCCATGTAACACTAGTGGTAGGACTGCAGCCTGTTCAGTTGTTTTCTCCTAGTCTTTGCTCTTGCTCCTGTAAGTCTCTATCTGTATAGTTTAGGATCACCTGTCAACAAAGAAAGGATTGTCATTCTTGAAACAAGTCTAGAATTTTTCAGCTGTAGTTGAGGTTAACAGAGAGGGACTCCTTCATTTTTTAAACCCACACACTTAGTACATTAACGTTTTCTTTATTATTATGTCACTCTGTGAATAAAATGTTCTTCTTTGTTTCTGTGCTCCATCCACCGCTGTGAGCAGTTGTTGAACTGTATAATGGACATGGTGGAAAAAACCAGGCGATCTCTCACAGTCCTACGGCGATGTCAAGAAGCAGACCGTGAGGAGCTGAATTACTGGATACGGCGGTACAGTGATGCGGAGGATTTAAAAAAAGGCAGTAACAGCAGCAGTAGTCATTCCAGACAGCAGAGTCCAGTGAATCCAGATCCAGTTTCATTAGGTACAGTATCCTTATTGAAAATCATGTACTGATTCTCTTTGAGCTCAGTTAAGTGATAGATGGTGTTTGCATTTGTTCTGATTCTTCTGTTATAGTGATGATTCCTCTCTGCTGACTATTGAATTAAGTATAACTCTTATGCCCTAACAGTGGTGTTTCTGTGTGGAATGGCTTGAGTTTTTTTGGGCGGTGCTTGGTAATTTGCTTTCCACTCAGCAAAGTCTGAGAGTGGTGGGGGGGAGGACAGGCTGTCGTGTAGGGGCGGAAGAGCAGTGAGATATGCACTGACTCTCTGTCCCTGCTGACTCCCCCTCTTACCTGATTGTGTAAGAAAATCTGTAGGTGCTCCTGGATTGTTGGCACTTTGAAACAGAGGGCTTTCACCTTCTCAAATCAAACGACTTAACTTGGAAGTTGTCTTTCTAAGGAAATGAAGGAAGTTGTAAAGATACAGGCACTTCTTAGCTGTACTTGGTTTCTGTTTAAGAAAGGAACAAGATTTGGGATGCTCACAGCCATGCACATGATCCTCCTATGTCTGTGTCCATCACTGCAGCTTGTAGGTGTGTCTGAGGTAGTCTGGGTGCTGTTTGTCGTGTAGTTCCATGAAGCTGTGCAGGCCTTGGCTCAAGCTGCAGAGCTTGAGCTGGGTGGGCTGCTGCTGCCTAATAAGGACCAAACAGCTGGGCTCTCACCCCTGCAGACTTTCACAGTCACACTTGCATGGTACCTCACACAACTGCTCTAAGAGGACTCTGGTCTAAAAAAACCAAGCTTTTACTTTGGGGGCTTTCTGTAAGTTATTAGTATTTTGGCCTTCTACTACCCCATCTCCTCACTTTCATGGCAGATATGGTAAAGAAACATCTTGGTGATGCCTTTTTATTGTTCTTGTTCTTTTGAAGACAATAGGAGACTATGCTTGCTTGTTTAATGTTGTCTTATAAAAAAATGAATTGTATCCAATGCCATCTACTCAAAATCATCACAGCGGTGCTCATTAATAGAATTGCATGTATGTGTTATTTTGCAACTGTATTTTATTTTTAACTGGTTTTCCTTTTGCCTTTAAGAATAATTTACTAACTCAAAAATTTATTTAGTTGCAAATAGAAAAACAGAAAAATATAATCCCATGTCCATCATTCTCTTGGTAAATCTCTAGAGTTATTACTGTAATATTTAGTACCTCTTGATAACAAACAAATCTTTTATGTGTGTGTGTGTGTGTGTGTGTGTGTGTCAAATTACCTGAGTTAATAGCTCTGTAAATGTGCTCCAATCAGTGGAAGGAAGGGTTATGGAAATGCTGTTCCCAAGTTCACTAATAAGTCTAGTCCCTAGAGGAGCCCTTCTCAGAAAGTATTCATGTAATGGCTTGTAAGAACAGTGCTAAATGTAATGTAAAGAAAGACTAATAAACATGGCATCTGAAACGTCAATCACATCTGCAGCTTCAGGAGGAACACTTGTGAGTAGATCAAAAGCAGTGGCTCACTTCTCTAGTAAAGCTGTGATGCACAAAGAGACAGGCCACAGTGCTTGTGTAGTTAGTAGGCAAAAAAAGTGGAAGGTAACTTGAGTGTTTATACATCCCCAAGGAAACTGGAACTCATTCATCAAAACTTTATAGAGAATAGTACAATCCAAGAAAAATAGTCATAACCACAACAACAGGTACAAAAGATAAAATTAAGATCAAGTATACAGTTAGATCCCTATATTAGCATTTTATTTGTGTATTTGTCAAGAAGAATTCTTGGAAACAGCAAAGTCTTCTGGCTTAAAAGATAAGTATACAGCACAGCCTTTGGCATTGGACACCCCAGTCAGCTCTGCAGTACTGTGGGTACAAATGAACTGGCTGGAGCGCGTCCATTCAATTTTAACATGTCCATTTTGGTTATTTGGTTGAAAAAATACTTCTGAGACTCACAAACATGAAACCTGGACTGCTTCAGTGATGTAGCATCCATGTCAATCATAAATATTGGTAAGAAGTGCTTTTATATCTGACACGACAGGGAGAAAGTACTTACTTTGGAGTCTGTGGAAAGGTAATCCTTATATTTCCTCGAATCTGCTAGTAATCTAGTTAACAAAATGAAAACTCCTAACATTCAGAGGTATAATAAAACTAAAGCACTGTCTGTGAGCCTTGAGATGCTTTAGGGCTTTTAATTTTAGCTTTGAAGTGAGGAAAAGGGATTGCAAAATTCCTCCAATATTTTAATTAAAGTACCACAGCATGTAAATATTGGGGAGGTTGCTACAGAGATTCTAAATGTCTGTGATTCCCCTTTGTACCTTTTTTTGTTGGTTTTTTTTTTTGTTTTTTTTTAACAAGGTAATCCACCTTTTAAATCCATCTTGTCATCTCCACTAGCAAGGGAGAAAAAAACAGGGGCCATGTGGCCACATTATCTGTGCCTTTGTTTTTCCTTTACAATTAAATCAAATATCATCACTGAAGTGATAACTTCTCACTTCAAACATTATGCCACAGTCTGCATAGATAGCTCTTGCTGAAAAACTCTGAGCTGAAATCTAGCATGGATAGTTTGAGTTCCAAAGTAATTGAAGAAAATTCTGGTTGTCATTTTGAACCAGTAGACCCTTTTTCCTGCCGAAGATTTTTGTGCTTCTTTTAATTTGACATCCCTGTAAATCATGCTGAGCATGGAAGTTTGCAATATCTGATCAATATTTTTCTGTTGATATTTTTAATTAAGAAATTAGATTAAATACTTGATCATTCCTTTTAATGCAATGTAATTCAATACACACATTAGCTAGCTACAACAGGTTACAAGCTCCCATTATTCCCCAAGAGTGCTGAAGGTAAGATGGGTCTATTCTTTTCAGTCTGAATAATACATGTTTATGAAAGTCTAAAAATGACTCAGACTTTATATATATTCACTTGATTAACTGTGATGGTCTATGAAGTGAATAATACATCATCCGACTCCTCCATTTCTGCTGAAGAATTTCGGTACTACATACTGCAGCAGGACTGCAACTTTCATCCTAATAGTGAATAATTACACATATCAGACACTGTATACTGAAATACACACAGTGGGATAAATTAAAGATGAGGGTTCTTCAGCATCGTGGGTTATAAACAAGATCTATAACCATACTGAGTGCAGCTGTGGCTCTAGATAAGTGGAGCAGGCACACATCAGAAGGTCTGCAGCAGTGTTGATATTTTGTGTCTGTTGAATTTATCTGAATGGAAATCTTACAAAATAGAGTTTGAAATCTCCAACTGAAGAGTGCGAATACCTGCAGGATTTGCTTCAGGAAACCAGGATTCTCAGAAGTGTATGAATTTGTCAAAAACACATAGGTTAGCCATTTTTAAATACATTTTAAATGTTAACCCTTTCAGACCCTTTTTATTTTCTCTGAGGCTATTCACTGTCATGTTTTCAGTGTTCGCCAGAGCATTCCTGCCAACACGTCTACTCATGCTGCGATTATAAACCCGTTCTTTGCCATTTGCAGATAATCAGCATTGCTGTGATATGCACGATCTTCTCAACATGAGCTAGCCATAATGCTGTGAATACCACAGTAACATTTATAACTTGTAATTCTAGAATGTAAAGCCTCTGTGATACTGGTCACTGATGACATTAAGTGCTGCTCTTAATCCATTCGCTGCATGGGAGGTTTGGGCTAGATTGTGGCTTACTGAACTGCATGCTGTTAGGTAGGGCTCCAGCTGTAGAAACATTGCATGTTTGTATGCTCAGGTCTGACGTGGCCTCTGCTTCAGGATGATTCAGTAATACACTACTTATGTGGCTTGTCTTTTCTTAAGAACTCAACAACTATATTTTTAACACAATTTCAAGGGGTGTTGTTATAGCCACAAAAATGTATTAGAGGGCAAAGAAGGGCAAAGATGTACTTAAAAATACTGGAAACACTTGCCCACCAGCCAGGTTTGCAAGGTACTCACCTTCAGTATTATCCACCTTCTGATCTGTATTTCATTATGTGGAACTGGCACACTTTTGAACTTGACTCTTACAAAAAGGCAGCGAATATTTTATATTTGTTGCTCTGAGAAATTTTTTTGTTTGTTTTCTGTGTCACACTAATGGTGTTACATTTATTATAGGCTAGAATGAAGCAGAACTTGCATATGAAATATGGAAACCACATACATGCATTAAAAAGGCATATATATTTAATTTGTTCAGGGCTGCTTACATGTAGCTTTTATTATTTTTGAGCCCTAATATTCAGTACAGCATGTAGGGTATTGTTGTCCCTGCCAATGTTTTCATAAATGCAGTAAATGATAAAGATCATCAAAACATCAGTTCATCCCCATTTCTTAATACTTTGTATTATAGACTTACATGTCACTGTCCAGTGATATAAACCTCAATTCTTTTCTTTTACCAACCTATCTTCTCTCCTTCTTTCCAAACATGAATTAGGCTTTTTGAGAGTTTTGAACATATCTTTTCCTTCTAAGTCTTTCTATTCTGTTTGCTTGGGTTTGAGCCTTATTATCACATGAGTGTTCATATAATTTATTTGGTCCTAGCCTTTCATCTCACTTTCACTTCACAGATACATATTTATGGCTGTTCTTACAACTTTCCACATCCCTGCACGTCTCTCTTTTTCAGTACTTTCAGCACCTTTTCTCTTTATCTTAAAGCGACCAAAAATGTTCAGTAGAATGTGAGAGCGGAAACCAATGCAATTTTTTGTCTTCTTAATGTGTATTCTTCTGTCCCACTCCAACGACTTTCTTACTATTTCACAAGTTTATTTCACATTAAAATAGAAAATTTCAATACCATTTTTGATATTGAAATTCTCTTTTACCTCATTTAAGCACTTACAGACAAGTACAGACTATTGTCATACTTACATGCTTTTTATTTTCCCTGTTCGTCTTTTTCATTTGGTTCAGTAGGAACTGGACTAATTACCAACACATGCTTTCATGCCTTGCCATGAATTTCAAGTAAATTCAGTAGTGTACATACTACATACATAATAACATTGCTGCATTGTCAACATTGAGAAACCTTTGTTATTATCTCTGACATGTAAAGCCTTTTCTGACATCCTTTTCTGAATGATCTGCCCTGTCACTTCAGGTTATTCTGAATTTTCTCTGATTTCATTACATTTCCTTTCAGTCAGCATTTACTTTGACTTCTAGGTGCTGCAGTTAGTTATTTAATATTATGTGTTTTCCTTATTATGGCTTTTTGCAGTTGCTTTTACATCTAGTATTTTAGCGACTTCACTCAGTTGTGTTAATCTTGGTTTGAGTTTGCCAGATGTCCAAGTTAAGATCTTTTGTGCTTCAGTTTTAATGAGCAATTTTTGTGATTTAGGGTAAGCTGAAGAACACCTTACCTTAAAAACACTAATATATAAGATTTATATCCTCTGGTCATTTCCTGTAGTTTACACTCAGAAAGAAGATTGTTTTCACGGACTCATCACCACTGACTAAACAATAGCCATATTACTAAAATTTTTCTTGCTTGGAAAATATGGTTTTTATTATCTTCATAAGTGCTTCTTGTCTTTTTTGTGCACCATTCCAAACTATGGGAAAGTCTCTCATAAGCTCTTGATTTAAGTCTTCTTGCAGAGGATCTCATTCCTCATGTAAATAATTTGTGGTTGGAATAAGAGCTTGATTGATGTTTATGTTTTGGAAATTTTAACAATTAGCTGGCAATCTGGTCATTTATGTCATTGAATTCCATTTTTGGAAAGTCATGTGTACCAAAAAATCAGTTCCACATCTCTCTCCCTTTTTTTTTNTTTTCTTCTTCCCCTGAATACTAAGAGCCACAGACTTAAATCAAGGTTATGCTCTGCTTGCAGTGGATGGTACCTTAAATAACAGGAAAACTCAATACAAAGTAAAGACGTGAGTGCAACGTTTTGCCTCATTTGGAGCCTGGTTGGGTCTTTTCCTGCAGGTATTTCATGAAGAGCAAATAAGAGTGGTTTAATTTTTTGCCTTTCTTTTTCTTGAGCCTTCAAACAATATTTTCTGCTGCTGGCTCTGTCCCCCTAACTGAACTGGCACTGTGCCTGTAATTCTAAAAGCCTTTAATACGGGGTGAAAACTGTACACAAGGCTATTTGTCATCTCCATAATCATGCAAGCCAAGCGATACTGAGAATTTTCCCATTTTTGGTATCAGGTCTAAAATCCTCTATCAAGTTGATTAAACCAATATAAATAGCTGTTTTGCAACATCTACACACACACACATACACATATACAGTCTTATTATTTTATGCTTGAGAGGTGTGAAAGTCTGCCGACAAAAATCCATTTTAAATTGTTGTCCCATATTTCAGTGACAAACAGAAGAGCTGGGTAGATCCACTCAGCTGCCTGTCAGATGGGAAGATCTACTCCCAGTCAGTGTCTGCAGATTCTCATGCTAGAAACTACATCTGTGAAACAGTGCAGGGGGATTGGGATTCCCTACTCTCTGTTGAAAAAGCCCCTGTCATTTCCACCTTTGTTAGCTGTCTGCAATACTAAGTATCATCTTTTAAAAGCACTTATGTGGGCTACTGTATGTAAACAGTACTGCATAGATACATATAGTGGTGTCATAATGATTTGAAAAACCTGATGTTTCAACCTTTTTCTTAAAAATACTGCCTTTTGACCAAGTTAGTGAAAAGATTGTAAGTAGTGAAAAGATTAAAAACTTGTAAGATACAAAAAATGAATGCATTTAGTCAAAATTAGTATTGAAAGAATAGCAGGTATGCTCTTGTTACATTTCAAGCTCAGACATCAAACAGGTATTGGATTTCTAGCAGCATCTCTAAAAACATTCAAACCTGTCTATAATGTAACAAATCAAGTTATTTTATTTAGGCAATTGAATTCTAACACATTGGCAATAGTATTCATGGCAGTGAACTTAGTTTTATGTGTTTGGTTGGTTTTCTTTTTTCCATTTTGTCCTCTATTATTTTGAATAATAGTTAATCAAATAAATTGTATTTGAAAGGAGCAATTTCAATTTCATCTGCTGAGGATCTGTATGCTAAATCTCAGGCCAAAGTGAATTTTCTTTTTGTATTGTCTGATCTTAGGTCTTTGAAGTCCCTGTGGAAGGGATCTTGCTGATTTCAGAACTCTTAGGCCCAGGCCTAAAGGTTAAACCCTTTAAAAAAAAAGGAGGGGGAGAAGGGGAAAGAGCTGTCAAAATGTGATTGAAATATGTGGGTGAATTACGAGCTTCAGCTCCGGTGAGGTTTTTTGGCAGTGTGTATTTAGGGGCTTAACCTAAAGTTAAAGGTTCTGTTTTTCAGACTCTTGCAGCTACAGTTGCCAACATGGGCTCAGATATAGGAAAGCATAGCTCTGAACTTAGAGAAACACCCCTTTGCTTTTCTCTGGACAGCTTATTTGATCACTGGAATGACATCTTGACTTTTATCTGCACTCATCAGTAGTCATTCTTTTGCACGGAGCAGAAGTGCCAAACCTGCACTGTTGCCCTCTTTCTTTTTCCTTTTCATAAATACAATGACAAGGGACAAAGCACATCACTCCCTCAGTTTGTCTTGCAAAGCCTCCCTTAAAAGTGTGGATACTGTCATACAGAGTTGACTCGAAACGCTGAAAAATAAAATGAATGTCTCAACTTGGCTTAACATGAGACATTGAGGTTGTAAGAATTGATCTGGTCTATGTGACATTCATGAGCTATGGCCATGGCATCCGTTTCGTTTTGAGGAGAGAAAAACTTCATGTGGTTTCTTTGTCTGAGCAATAATTAAAGAGAAAAGGTATTTTTCTCTAAGCCTTGTTCTCAACAAGCAAGCATTGCTTATGGAGCTCTTTCTTTTTTCCTCTTCACCCCCTCCTCCTGCAGAATCTCATCGGGAATTCCTTCACAGGCCTGCGTCTGGATACGTGCCAGAGGAGATCTGGAAGAAAGCTGGTAAGAACTGTTTAAAAACACCAGCTTAGTCTTCTGGCAGCTGTGTGCAGTTGTTAATGCACTGATGTGAGGAATTGGGAGGCGGGGGAAGGGCTTACTAGTAACAAGAAGAAATTGTGTTTAATAATCTTAAACTGGAACTGATCAGGACATTAAATAATTTTATAATAGAAGCATCTGCTGCTATCGTTAGGGGCATATCAGTACTTCCAATACGGACCCCTATTTTCAGGGCTTCTAATGGTTTCAGGCTGAAACTTGATATGTTGAAAGTTTGTCTGTTAGCAATTTAAAAAAAAAGAGAGGTTAGTGTGGGTGGGTTTTTTTAAGCTTCAGGGTTCTTACCTAGTTAAGGTTAGAATTCCCAAAGGAGGGGAAAAAACCTAAGTACACCTGTTTAAAAAAAGGCTTCAACTATGCAAAGTAACCATTCTTAATTTAAAAAAGATTTTGTGCCTGTCAGCCCCCAGTGAAGACTGTGCTCATAAACCTGCAGAGTTTGCAATGAAGTCAGCAAGTTCACATCTCTGCAGCTGCTCTGGCTGCTTGCAGGGCATTGACAGCATCTGCCTGTGCCTGGAAAGCACCCTGGGCAGGCGTTGTGGTTGTGCAAAGTTTTCTTAACACTTTGAAACTCTGCCTGAGCACAGGAGTTTCCTGGCAAGGCTCCCACTCTGGTGCTGGAGCTAAATCTTTGCTCTTCTGACACTGACATCAGAGCTTCCTTGTTTTCAGAGGGGCCGGGAGGCAGCCCTTGAACTCCATCAAGATAGTTGAGGAGCTATATATACACCCAAACACATCCCCCTGCTTTTGAACACCTGTATAACCATGAAGTCTACAGCAGCTGTCTGAGCAGCAGTTAATGATTAAATGGCAAATATGCAGCAGTGTTGATGCTTTCTGATCAAACCTCCTGTAAATGCTTAGTACTTTCCAGTGTATTTCAAACTAGATACACAGCATATATGTAAAAATATTATGCTGTTATCTTGTTGCATCAGACAAGAAGTTGTGTTTTGTGTGTAATGTGGGTTTACCGTGAAAAGTCTACATTTGTCAATATGTTTTTAGAACTATTGCATATTCTGTGAAAAATAGTAAAACAGTGTACATGTCCTTGGTTTTGTCCAAGGAAAGTGTAGCCTTTGTAACTCAGTGCCCAAGAATACTTTTAAATTGCCATATTTATGTTAACATTTTAAATTAAATAATACAAAAAAAAAATACACAATCCCAGGAAATCTCACTAAGAGGAGCATTATTCTGATGAATTTCAAAAGCTTTATTCCTCTTGCAAAATCTAGGGTTTGATGTCATTTGGCATCAGGTTATTTATGACTCATAGATTCAGTACAATAAACAAAAAAATTTCTTCATAATTAACACAAGTTAGTTGAAGCTTTTAGCTTGAGTTATGAAATTGGATGTGCATTCACACTGCATGTATTCACAAATGGTAGTGTACAGAAGTTGTGACATGTCATCTTGTGAACATCTGTGTCATCAGTTCCTTTGAAAAAAGTTTTTCCTTTGGTCCCATTTCTGGTCCCTTATTTTCAGGCTGATGTGGGTTTAAATCAAGTGAGCATGCCTGTAAGTTGGAGAATAAAAGAAATGTGACTCTGCAGGATGCATACCTGTATCTGTTACTAAGTCTAGTCAAACATCAGAAAGCAAACTGCTTTCTTAAACCGTGGTCCTGCATTTTCTGAAGGGTGCTCTGAAATTGGAGGTCTCCACAATTTTGTGATCAAGGCAGTAAAGGTGCAATTCAGTTCTGAGAGAATAGGCCTCTGATGCCATTTGAGATGCTCCATACTTTCCTGGTTGGGCAGCAGCTTCCAGTCAAGAAGACTACAAACCCCTCACAGGTCATTTCTGTTGGCTCAGTGTGGATTTCTTGGTGTGTCAAATATCTGTGAAGACCAATATGCAGAGAGCTGAATCAAGTATGAAAGTCTGGAATGCTGAATCCATTGCACTGAAAGAATGTGGCATAAAAACAGTTAATAAGCAAACTCAAAAGCATGTGGAGAAGGGATTCACTTTAAACTTTTGGAGATTGATAGACTCCAGTGTAATTCTTGAAATATACCGAGTTAGGCATGTGCTTTTGTGGTTGCTGGAGCAAGGACATATTATGTACCTCATGAGTTGAAGCCATGTAAGCCCACTTCAGTTTCATACACCAGTAGAAAGCAGTCATCAGTGCCCTGATTAACCTCATTGGATTATGGATATGGGGATGAAGAATCCAAGACAAGTTCTTGGTGTTCCTCAGCAGTCAAGAGGGAGGGAAGCAGGTAATGAGGATTAGTCAGATCACAGGTTGGATGACTTGCTCTCTCGGAATACATGCTTTATTAAATACAGAGAGGGTTGCAGGCCCATTGTGGGCTGCTGCAATAGTTTCTTCTGTGTCACTTAGAAACTGTCTTCCAGCCACCCCTGTTACTTAGCCAGGCCCAATGTCCATGGCAGTCCAGCTGTAAGCTCTGGAGTTACAGAAGAGGAATGAAATGACCATCCTTTGTCATACGAAGACAATAAGGGTCCTGCACATTGTACACAGTAGTCCTGAAAAAGAGATGATGCATTTTGGGATATGATACTGAGATAACTCTTTGTCACCAACTGCCAATGGCCGCCCTTGCCAGGGTCAGCCTGAGAGTGAGATGATCCAAAATGTTGTGGTGGCATAGGACTGCACGTCTGCCCACCATCTTTCTTTTCTCATCATGTGGACAAATGTGCCAATGATATGAGGGGGGTGACTAGGAGCTGGCTGGTGAATCAGCATTTTGGGTGAAAGATAAGTACCTCTCAAGTCTGCTCAGGACTTCAGACCATGCTGAGTAATGCCTATTCCACACAAACTGTTTGTTTCCTGGAGCTTCTCTCGTGTGTTAGTGCTGCTCAAAGGGAAAGAAGATTTCAGTTGCATTCCTAAAATGACAGTGAATTTGTGCCAAGAATGCTTAGCATTGTCGGGAAGGCAGAAGATGCAGGTGCATGCATCTTAGGTACTTGGTTTTAAAAACTCCCAGATTTTTGCTTTCTGATACTGGGATCTAATCACTCTTCCCTTCTCTGGTAGTGCGGGGAAAGGAAGGGTGCTGGTATCAGTTTTGGTCTTAATAGCTCAGCATTGTCAAGGCAAATCAAAATCTCCTTCACTGTCACCCATATCATAAATGTATTTTAAACTATGAAGCCTGCATTCTATGTCTATAAAGTATCAGTAGGCAGTGAAAACATTTTGTTTGAGAAGCTATGAAGGAAATCAGTGATATGAAATTTCATCTGGTTATTTAGGTGTTCATAAGTTTGTAATATACTGAAATAATGATAGTGCATTGTGACCTGCATAATGATAGTGCCAGTTAAAAAGTATCAGTCACACATATGGCCTCATAAGCACTTTCAGGCATCTCCATGCTCTTAGAAGCATTGCAAAAAACTTATACAATATAGAAGATAGAATATAATTTTCAATTTCTATATTTGGACTAAAAAGAAGTAGATTATCTGGGATGAAAACCCAAAATTAGAAGTCCCTCTAAAAATGTTGGAGTATTTTGCTTCTGTTGAATATAAGAAACTGGCATTTTTAACCACTGTAAACACCTAACTGTAAAACTAAATTTATATGATGTAACAAAAGTGCATCATGCCATACAAAGATCATTTCTATTTGTAGTACAAATATCAGCAAGAATACAGATTTTCTCAAAGAAATCCACTTTGTCAGTAACTGCAGTTCATAGACACGAAACGCCTGTATTTAAGTTGCCTCATTTTTCTGAAAATGGTAATAAAATTGCATCTGCATGTTTGTCTGTGTATATTTCTTTTCTCGTGATCAGTGAATGGTTGCAGTTGGTAATAAATATTCAAGCACCTTGCAAATGTCCTACCAATTCCCTTTGCTGATCTGTGTGTGCCTGTGGGACTAGAATAGGAATGCATAATTTAAATATAAATTGCCTGATTTGCATATACAATTAGACTAGCTGTAGCTTTGATCGTAAGCAAAAATTATTGTCCTGTATTGCCACTTAGATAGAATTTTAATTCACCTTGAATATTCAAAGTAAATTAAGCCTTGGCTGTATGGTTGAAGGGTATGATTTTTTCCTCTCTTGAGGCTTTCCCCTAAACAACATTTGTGGTAGGGTAATATAAGGGCATATTTTCAGCCTCATAAAAATGAAGGCATAAGTTTTATCTCTAAATCCCTCCCCACCCCCTTGAAAACTTCAGCTGAAACATCTCTTGCAGACATGCAGACATGTAACATGCACACATACTCCTCAACAGAACTCTTCTTTCATTTTAGTTAGTTTAGTTTTAGTCAGTACATGGCTTAAAGTCAAGTCTTTATTGTAATTTGCTTAAGAACTGAAAATGGAGACTTCATGTAGTCGTTATTTTTTAAATAACACGTGCAGAGCTCTCAGACAACTCAGGAGAGTGACTGGGTATCTGTACATAAGAGTTATGTCTGCACGTGCATGCACATAAGTACATGGGCTAAATACATGGACTAAAACTCAGACACCTAACACCGTTCTAATACTTCGATTTTAATCTACAGTAAAACATTTTTAATAGAAATCTATGGTTTTAATTAAACAGAACATTTAATTAAGGTGGGTTTTAAGTGCATGAAACAATTAAGTGCAAACACTTGAATGAAACATGTCATAATTAGTTTTAATAGAGTGTTAATTGGTACTAGGTTTGCCAAGTTAATAATTACCGCTTATTAAATTTTCAATTAATCATTGTCATTTTGCTTTGAATAAAGATGAAAATTAGATAAACTAATTCAGGGGGAGGATGGTTTCCTTGTTAATTAGAGCAGTTAATTAAAAAAAAAAGAAATTACTTGTTTTAGTTGTCAATTAAAAGACTGTTCATTAGTAAAATCTTTGCACTCTTTCAGCATCAAAAAGCCAAATAACTAATTTGAGACAATCCATGTTTTCTAGAATAAAAGATATGACACTAGTATATACTCAAGAAAGGGCTCATACTATCGTAGCTGTTTTATGAGAAGCTGAAGGTTTGAGTTTAATGAAGTGGGGTGCCCCTGCTCAGTGTTAATTGTGCTCCAAAGCCTGGCTGGGCAGGGTGTGCTCAAGAGCTCGGAAGAGCCAGAAAGTCAAGTCTTCAAGTATAAACATGGATTTGAAGGAGAGATCAAGAGGTCAAATGAATGTTCATAAAAAAATTTTAATTTTGTCTCATAAAATGGTATGTCCAAGAAAAGATATTAGACCAGTGATTTAAAATTTTCAAATAAACTCTTGGGGTTTTTTAACTTCATGTATTTATTTGTTAACATATGGGAAAAAAATTGTTAAAGACCATAAATCCTCTCTTAATTCCCAGATGTTAAAAATACATTTTTAAAACAGTCTGTAATATATCTTAAATAATAATTATTGTCAAGTATATTAATATATCTGCTGTTCTGCAAAACTAATTTTCCAGCGTTTAAAAAGATTGCAGATAAAATGGACCAGAGATCTGAAATGATTGCATGTAAAGAAGTACTGACTGAGAATCAAAATAGCAAGAATCATTACTAGTGCTAGAGACTTCGATGATGGGGAAGTAGAGAAGCACCTCAGCACTTCTTGAGGATTCTTGAGGAACCAGGTTCCTCTGTGTCCTACTCAGAATGAAGACCATCATTATACTTGAGAATAATCTCCACATAGCAGTAACAATAGTGACGTTCCCACATCAGTCCCACGACGCCGTGTGCCAGATGTCCTGTGCTGACGGGGTTTCTCCCTGCTTTGCAGAGGAAGCTGTCAATGAGGTGAAGCGCCAGGCGATGGCCGAGCTGCAGAAGGCGGTGTCGGAGGCCGAGCGGAAGGCTCACGACATGATCACTTCGGAGAGGGCCAAGATGGAGCGCACTGTTGCCGAAGCCAAGCGCCAGGCGGCAGAGGATGCCCTGGCTGTCATCAATCAGCAGGAGGATTCAAGTGAGGTAAGGGCCTTGCTGGGCCAGCGTCACCTGTGGCTGCAACCCATAGGTGTGTCTGAGCTGTCTTTAATCTGTGTGACACGGGACTTCAGTGCCCTCTATTAACTCTTTGGCACGCCTGTTTTGGACATGTATTTCAGGCGTACACCAAGTTCCAAATTCTCTTGGCTGTGCTGTAATCTGAGCCCAAAATAGCTAGTGAACTTTGAGCTCTGTTCTCACCTTTTAACTGCTGCTCAGGGTTACATATAATGTGCACATTGCTGTTCTTTACAGTAGCTTCATTTTAAAGCTCTTCAAACTACCGTACTGAATAGATAAAAAGGTGCTCGGTGGAAAACATTTGACACTGAAATCTAATTTAAACAAAGAAATTATTCATGAAAGAGATTGTAGAGCAAGGTGGCTAAAAGCTTGTCTGGGGAAAGTGTTGGATGTAGAAGCGATTAGCAAAAGATGATGGTTCCTGTAGGACAGAATGTGAATGTAAATTTTCAAGTGTTTCCTTATTTTGAATGTGTTGCTTTGGCTGCAGGGAATATTTCAGAGTTGAGGAGTGGGCAAAGAGCATTTGGTAGGAGAAAAAAATAGACTAAAAGATCAAAGAGTAAAAGAAGAGTAAGTATGTTAAGCCTTGATGTACTTTCAGACCTGAGAGTGGAAACCTTGAATTGTTGTGATACAGGACATTTGACACTGTGACAATGTGGAAGCTGGAAGTGAAAGAGCAGCATGTGTTTGACCAGTGCTGCATCAGTCTAGATAGCAATTAAGTTTTATGCTTGTAAAAAAAAAAAGTCTTAAATTAAAACTGCCCTTAAAAACAGACATGACAAAGGAATTTTGTCAGTTAGAAGTTATTTCTATACAATCTCCATTTCACAAAACCACTGAAATGAAACAGCATTACCTTCATGAAGTATTTATTGTTTGTATACTAACATCTTGACTTGTAGTAAACCCACTTTTTAATATAACTTCTAAACAGCAGGGATTTGGGGAGAAGAGTAGGTGACAGTCCCTGTTATGTGGGGACATACATTCGTGTATGCTCATGTCTGAACACTTTGCATGGGCTGGATGGGCTGTGTTGTAGAAGAGTCACTTAAGTTGAGAGATGCAGATGAGCTACCTGCATCATGCTGAGAACACTGGCAGAAATCACCAGCACATAAGTCAGTGGCATGCTGTAGTATGCATCTGTAATTTGAGGGAGCGTAAGTTTTTAATTCATACCAGGTTTCTCTGGAGATGAAAGACCATTGTGGGATCACTGAATGCCCAGATTTTCTCCTTAATGTGTAGCAGATGAATAACAAGGAGACAAAAGGAATTGATTTTCAGCATCTGAAAGTTTCTCAGGAAGAAAGGGACTAGGGGAAGTATATGTACCCTTTAAGTACTAACTGTTCCATTGTAGATTAAATGAGACATAAATTCAATTTATTGGCCTTTTGTATCTAAGATACTCAAGGACATTTTCCTGCACTGTTCACAGAAAGGGCATTTTTCTGACAAAGCGTCATTAAAGAGCTGTCATTTTGTGTGTGTATATATACAAGATCCTATTGTTAAAACCAAAATTCCAAATGTAAATACCTTTGGAGGAAACAGCAAATTAAATCTGTTTAGTGAACTGATACAGTGTAAGCAGGACAGAGGAAGTACTTACATGCCAATACATACAGCCCATTTTTCCACAAGCAAATGTGCATCCAAACGAATGTGTAGAGAGTTTGTGTGCTGTAATTAACTTCTGAGCAGTTAAAACTCTGGAAAAAAAAACCACATAACAACATCTTTACTTCTTCTGCTGCAGAATTGATTATAGGATTTTTCACTTCCTGGGAACAGGACTTTAGGCAAACAGTTCTTTTAATTGCATTCTAATGAAATGTGGCTGATAAGGTTATAGATGTTCTCAGGACTGTGTGTCCTCAGGGAGGTTACAAGCCTCCTGGACCTAGAAATGAAGTCTAGTGTCCTGATCCTGTAGCTTTCACCCCTCTGATCATCATTTGAAGGGCAAGTTTTAGTAAGCCATCAGAGAGAAATCAAGTTTGACAATCACAGATTGATTAACTGTGAAGGGAGGTGTTGGCAATACTTGTTTGAGTTAGATGTATCTATTTATAAGTAGTTCCTCTTTGGCATGTAATTATGGCAAACTCCAAACACTTGGAGCAATGCTTCTCACCGTTACCTGTTAACTCAGGCTGGTCACCTTTTCAGGTGACTTCTGTAAGAATAGACTGGACTTCATCTTTGGGGACAGGAGATCAGTTTGCCAGTGTTTGAAAAGTGTTTCTTCAGAGATGAGACTGTGTTTTTCAGGTTTGAGGAATAAAACTCCACATTTGCTTTGGTATTCATTATCTCTTGGATCTCTCTGTGGACACTGCTCCTCATTTGTCTAGGTTGCAAGTCTACATAAACTTCTCTCTGTTTACAGCTTTCAGCAGAACTCTTCCAGCAACACAGATTCCTGTGTGCTTAAGGCACCGGCATAAAACTTCTGGAGCTTGAATATTTCCACTTTCAAATATGAAACTGTTACAGTGCAGCCTCTGAAGTCTTGCAGGTCCAGGGGGAATGCCAAGCATCTCTCCTTATTTCTTATCCTTGGTGGGACATTACACCAAGGCCTGCAAGAAAGCTCACTGTAGGCTGCTATATAACCTCCATGCAGCTCCTGACCAAGAATATTTCTCTCATGGGTGTCATTTGTTCTTTTGGCTGTTGAAACTATGAATGGAGATGATAATTTGATGCCAGGTTTGTAACATATGAGATACAGTTTTTGACTGATGTGGGCCCTCCTGTCTATTGGCAAGGTTTCTCCCTTCATTTGTTCAGTAAAATGCAGCCTGGACTTCACTGAGGCTTCTTGAAGCTGTTCTGGTGTGAGAATTTTGTGATATGATTTTTATTGCAATCTTCTCCAGCTCTCAAAGTGATAGCTAGTACCAAGACTCAAGATTTTTGTGATTCTTATAATGCAGCCCCCTCATCCAAGACCTTTCAGAGGTCTCACAAAGAAAAGTAGCTTGGATTTTTGATATTTTTTGTTGATGTTGCTGATTTCTGTGTTGGTTTTTTTCCTGGTTTTGTTTGTTTGCTTTGGTATTCTATTTTGCTTTGTTTTCAACCCAGAAAAAGTAGAATCCCTGAGTGCAAGATGGTCTTCAAGAAAAAAGTGAAGTTGGGCATATTAAGCTAACCAGACCAAAATTCCAAAATCAGGGGAGCACAAGACAGTAAGAAGACTAATAGGGGAAGTGTAATATTTGGAAGCATCTTGACTTTCAAGGAGTGGTCTGCAAGATTTTGAGAATGACCACGTTACATAGCATAGGTAGAAATACTGACTCTGATTTGATCCTATGTTGAACTATTGTTCTTTACTTATCTTAGAGTTGTTCAGCATGGTTTAACTAGCACTCCCACTGCTTCAGTGTCTGTGCATTTACTTTCTAAAGATTTTCATAGTTTCTTCACAGAAGACCTTGCAACTGACCAGCTAATGTTCATGCTTTTCTGTTATTGAAATTGGTTGAGGACCAGCTAACAGAGCAGAAGGCAAAAGGACCAGAAGAAGGCCTACCTGTCAGCATGGCTGCTCCTGAGCCACAAATTATTTCTTTACCAGCTCCTTACACTTGCTTGACAAAAAATGACCCATTCATCAGTAGCTGGCTTGGCTGAGTACAGAAACATGTGTGAGCAGCCTCCTCTGTAATGACTGCTGTACTTGCTTTGGCTGCAATGTGCTGTTTTGCAAATCAATTTTAATAGTGGGGGTGAACAGTTTAGCAAAGAGACTGACTGCCCAGATTGTAAGGGAGGGTGGGATCATCAAAACATCTGTCTTTCTGGTTTGGTATAAAATGCCACTGAAAAATCTGACACTCAGTGTTCTCCCTCAGTTTTGAATAGGTTGGGGGCTGGGGACAGGGAAGGAACACAAATGTTTCAGTTCTCTCTACTTAAAGCAGATGCTGACATCTGCTCAGATAAAACAAGTATGTAACTGGTCCAACACTGCTTTTAGGAGATGTGTAATGTTAGGGCTTGTTTATATTGCAGTGGTTCATGTTGTATGTGAATATCATACCTGACATTTTGAAGACAGCTGGCTTCAATCTCTGCTGACCAATCCATTGAGACCAGGAGCATGCCAGCAAACCTGACTCTGAGCATCAGATGGTGTGATTCAGGCAAGCCTAGTTTTCAGGCTGGTATTTAGTTTAATACCTATTTCAGCTAATGTTTAATTTTTTTGGCCAAGCATCTCTTGGAAAGTAGCACATCATCCCCTGCAGCGGTGGGTGATACAGAGGCACCAGAGCCATGTGTTCTGTACAGGATCAGCCCAGATGTGATGTGAGCACTGGCACTGCCCCAGACTGCTAACCTAAGCCTGGCTCGCCAGCTTGCATGGCTCTTCTGTGGGCTGCTCTGCACTTCTGTTTTCAGGATTTAGCTACTTCCACTGACTTGTATGAAAGTTCATGTATTTCACTCAATAAACAGAGGCTTGGGCAAGCCTGGAGTGTTTGGTGCTAGGTGTAACTTTACAAGAAACATCTAAAAGTTCAAATGTCATTTTGACACAGTGTGGGCATTTCCAAAGTACCAACGTATTTCCATTTCCCTTTCTAATGAGTCTTGGATAAAATTCTCATAAACAACTTTGCTGGATTTTTTTACTGCTATTCAGCAGCTCATACAGTTCTCATTTATGCCCCTGTGGTTTCAGTGATTTCTAGATGTTCCTTTTCTTGTGGTTAGCAGTGGTAGAGTTTTGAATGTTATGGGCATTGCAGAGCTGGGAAAAATCTGGGTTCTTCATACCAGCCACGCTTCCTTTCATGGTAAATTGGAGAAATCCAGAATTTCTCAAAGATGACAGAACAAGGGCTTTTCTTTTTCTTATTTAAGCAAGGTCTATACTAAGTCTCAGTTGGAGTGTCAGAGAAAAGCAAATACTCAGTTCTGGTCGAGTATTTCAGAGATGAAAGCAACAGGATGGGCAAAATTACTGACAAGTATGTGTTTTGGTACTGGGGACCACAGAAATGGAGACCTTTTGTTTTTAAGAATTTTCATGAGGGCAAACAGAAGTGTTTTAAGATGGAAGTTTAAGTGCATGAGAACTCAGAGTTTGACCTAAGATAAGGCTCTGACCTAAGACTGATGTTCCTTGTCAGTTGAAAGAGGAGGGTGAAATATGATCGGTGGCGTAAATTCGGAGTGAGATTTCCATCTGGTGTAATTTAGCCCAATTTCGTTGAATTAATCCATTTTCAAGGTAGTGAAGTTAAATTGAATTATGTAGTCTGAGAATCTAGCCTTTTGTATAACCTCACTGTTTCACAGGCAAATCAACACAGAGTTAAACTGCAATCCAGTCCTTCTCATAGTTTTAGCTATGTCTGGAACTCTATAGAGCATGAGCTGGAAGTGCAGTGAAGTAGGTCACTACCTAAAGACAGAATATACAAACCAGCAGAGGCTTTGAGAGATTGGCTTCTCCCTTTCCCAATCCATGGTCAACTCTAGCTGTACCATTCCTCCTGCTTTTCCTGTGCTTTAACGATGGAAATTCTCAAACATCTCTAGGTAATTTGTACCTGTTCTTAACAGAATTTTGATCCTATTATTTCTGCTCATCCATGTTGACATTCACTGCAGTGATGTTTGGGTGCTACTGCCCCTTTTAGGCTACCATCTCACATTTAACAGTCTGAGTTCTTTAAGTCTCTTCTCATAGCTTGTGTTTGTCTGACTTCTGATTATTCTGGCTGCCTTTCTTCAAGTTCTTTCAAAGTCTTATTTGTCTTGCTTGATTTTCTGAATTTGAAGTGCATCATCCCAGCCTTGATAGTGCTCACAGCTGGATCTTGCCAGTGATAGGAGACAGTCTTAAATCAAGTGTAGGGCAGTCCATAGTTATGGTCATACGCCCGTTTATGAAGATTGCCATCTTGTTACCAACATGACATTGTGGCCATCTGTTGTCCCAGATGCTGTGTACACACCTCAGCAAGAGTGCTCCATTTTGCTGGTTCCTGCTAGAGTATCCCAGGAAGGAAGATACCCTGAGTATGTTCAATCCCATAGTGAGGTCAGACTTTGTCTGTGATAGCTGGATCTGCTGGAAATACATAAGCAGCAGGGGCATTTGAAGCACAGCCCAGGCTATTAGCTGGCATCTCGAGCCTGGCTTTTCTTTGGTGGAATTTGGGGCTATCAGCCAGCACTGTGGACAGAAAACATTTGTTTCCAAAGGTTGCAGTGCCCGAGCCTGATCTTTGCTGCTCTTTTTCACTACTTGCATATGGGAAGGAGCAATGAATGGTCACAATGGTGAAGGCTGTGTGGGACAGGGAGTTCTGCACAGGGAGTTCTGTGGGACAGGGAGCTGCTGTCTCAGTACAAGCTCCCTGTGATGTGTGTGCTTGTTTATGTTAATTTCCGCTGTAGTGATTTTTAAACGCTATGAGTTGCTGTGTAAATGTGAACTGTAAAATTTATTTTTAAATTCTTCTATTTTATGTGGTTTTATTCCCACAATTACACTAAAGCTGTAATGACCTGTTAAATTAGAAATAATATGTCCAATGAACAAAATCACATACCAAACAATGTAGGACACATTAAGTAATCATGTAAGGAGCCAGCTTAGTGCTTCACCACTTCATTAAAATCTTGCACCAATGTATCACTTTTCATGTTCTGTACAGTCTGATATTTAACTGATGTCTATTTTATTAAGACAGTTGAAACAATACTGTCAGAATTAAACTACTTTTTTCTGACATCAGTACAGATCATGTGGTAAGATACTGAAATACTGTATGGTGGCTCTGGTCACATCTGGAAACAGATCTCTACATCCTCCTCAAAAAGGGAAGCAAAGTGAAGATTCTTTGGATGCTGGCCTATATTAACTAAACAGATACTTGAATATGTTTGACATCCTCATAGTAATTCCCATGCAGTTAAAGCATGCACTTCAATGTTGCAAACAGATCTGCACAGAGGAGGAATTCCTGCACCTGGGCATTTGCTGGCTGGCTGCAGCATTATTCCACGTGGGAGTAAAGTGTCTTTTCAGAATAGTCTGCATGGGGATGTTTTGTACACGTGTATATGTTTTCAGATGCGGGAATAAAGGGAAATATGGGCCAAACCCAGGGCTGGCAATTTAGTTGGAAGCAAGTAGCTTGGAGGTCAGCAGGCATGGCAGTCTGTGCAAGTACAACTGTAGCAGAATTACAGCAGTTTTACTGATCACAGTACAAGCAAGCATCAAACTGTCAAAATGAAACTTCCATTAATATGAAAGAAATAAAGGAATATTGTAATATAGAAATAGAATATGTAATAAAGAATATAAAATAAATACTAACATATACACATAAAAATACAAAATATAAATATATAAATTACAATTAATATAATAAAATAGAATAAATATATATTGTAATAAGGAAATATTAGTATAGTAAAATAAGGAAAATCCGGGTACATCACACCTAGTTATCTTTCTGGTTAGCAGGATGAAACGCTAATACAAAATGCTAATGCAAAAATGTCAGGTCATTTTGGTGTGTGCATAAATATATCTATGTGTGTACATATTCATGTACAGTAGTCTAAATCACTTATAGCTATTTTTCATTGTGGAGATAAAAGTTTGTTTAAAGAAAAGGTGTTTGAGAATAGTACAGCTATTCATTTCCAAAGGTGGATTTACCTCTCCAGCACTGGACAGAGTTTGAGCAAATGAACCTGAAACAATGACTACTGAATCAAAACCAGGTGATGCCAGACAAGGAGTCTGAATTCCCGACATTTAACTACCAGAAACATCTGTTTCTGTGTGTTGGCAATTCCACCTTTTTTTTTTTTTCCAAGTGTTTTTAAAGATGGGAACAATTTTAT
>VWZQ01012105.1:2350343-2351883 GCA_013397015.1 Myiagra hebetior | reverse complement strand
AAAAAAAAAAAAAAAGTCACCAACACATGTATCTGTAATTACCTGGTTTAGTCTGTGTGTTTAATCAGCATGAATTGAGAATGCCATGTACCTTTGATTTCAATCTCAAAGAATAATTGGGCACTGGACAGTTACTCTTCCCCCATCTGCCAGTACATGCCTATGCAAAAAAACAAGCAACCAACCATCCAAAACAACGAAAACCAGCAAAAAAAGAGAATATGGAACTAACGCAGGGATATTTTCTAAAGCCACTTGATTCTGATTAAAAGTCTAATTTCCTTAAAATACTGTTTTGGATTTAGGTCTTTGTTTCATTCTCGAACTGGGATTTTTTTTTTTAAAGCAGTTGAGGAATATCACTTAAGGATTGGCTGTGTTCCAGCATCCAGCTGGCAGAGCTATGGAGTGTGTTAAAGTGAATAGCACACATATTCTGCAGTGGCTTCCCCATCCTGCCAAAGATTTAGTCTCTAGCTTAACTGTTCACTGCCAGAAGTGCCACTGAGTCAAATGATATTACTCAGATGGTTAAAAATTAGGTTTTCCTAGGGTAGTGAGTTTTCCTAGATCAGCAAGTTTTACCTTCTTTTTAAAGTCTTTAAGTCTTTTTTTCCCTTTCTTGTCTTGCATTAGTCCCTCTCCACTTTTGAAGAAGCACTTTTTTGTGTGTGCATGTTTCATTATTTTTTAAAATAAATTTGTAAGAGGAACTAGCAGAAGTTTTACTGAAACTTTGTATTAGCCAGCATGCTGCTGGTTGCTGGACGTGGGGCATACTTGGAGTTTGCCTCACTGGTACAAGCAAAGAGCTGCTTCTGCTCTTGCCCAGCTTCTGAGAGACAGGGTCCCCCAGGCGACTGGAGCTGCTGTGGTACAGGTTCAGATACCCAAGGTAGCCCCTGCTGCTGCCTCAGTCGTCCTTAAGCAGAGGGTTGACCTGCAGTTCCCTGGCAGCTGTTTTTACTGTAAAATTTAGGACACTAGCTAATTTCTCCCATCTCCCTCCTCTTTTGCTTCCAGAGTTGCTGGAACTGTGGCCGGAAAGCTAGTGAAACCTGCAGTGGTTGCAACACAGCACGATACTGTGGCTCATTTTGCCAGCACAAGGACTGGGAGAAGCACCATCACATCTGTGGACAGACCCTCCAAGCCCAGCAGCAAGGAGAGACACCAGCAGTGAGCTCCTCCGTGACACCCAGCAGCGGGGCCGGGAGCCCCATCGACACTCCACCAGCAGCTACTCCGAGGTCCACCACCCCGGGAACCCCATCCACCATAGACGCGACTCCTCGCTAAAACTGAGCTCGGAACTCCGAAAACAAAAACACAACAGAAAACGAAACCAATTCCTCATCCTCAGATGTGCAAAGATTTTAACTGAACTGTCACATTTCAATACTTCAATAAGAAAGAACTTACTGTATCTTGAGGTGGTAGAAAATACAGAAGGCCAGTAACGGGTCATAATGACTTATTGTGGATAACAAAGATATCTTTTCTTTAGAAAACTGAAAAGAGAGCAGAGAATATACACAAA
>VWZQ01012105.1:2297843-2345343 GCA_013397015.1 Myiagra hebetior | reverse complement strand
TTGCCAAGTGAGAGTTGATTTTTGACCCTTCCAGTTATACTGCCATTAAATGGCATTTAGAGTGGAAAGGGAATTTGAGCACAGATTTGTCAGTTTTCAAACCACAGGCTTCAGAGAGTGGAAAATAATTGTCCACCTACACCATGCGTTGGGAAATGCTAACGATGAAGATTGGGAGGTTCTGCCTCAGATTGATGTTTTTGTCTGCGTTAAGCTGCAACGCCTGACTTTGTAAGCTGAGGCGTGGGTAAAATGTAGGCTGTTTACCATTTTGACTCATTTCCACCCCTCAGTCCATAGGCTGCAGGTACCTGATCCTGTGTTAACGGAGCAAACTCAGGGAGTGGTGTTAACACAGATAAAGGTGTTTTCCTCTGCCTCAGTGTGAGACACATCAGACAAAACCAAGGTGATTTGCTTCACATTTTGGGATCTTCAGAGAAGTGGTGGCAAATTTAAAATGTCTGTTAGAAGGAAAGGAAACCTGATAAGATTCAAGCTGGGAAGTAGTCTGTTTCTGCTTCATCTCCCCTCTCTGAGGTGTACCAAGGAGGGTTAGGGCTGACACTGACAAGCTGACTGAAGAGCTGAGCAGTAAACTCAGGGTTTGAGTTTGTACACCTTGCTGCAGCTGCTTTCCTCTTCCTGTAGCTCCCTTGTTCTCCAACAGTTATTCCAGCTCTCAGACTGTTGATTCATGTGGTGTATGTCCCATGTTTGGAGATGAATTTTCTCATATGCATTGGGCACAGCAGTAGGAACAAGCACAGTAACTCTTGAATCCCTGGGATTTCGTTTACATGTCTTTAGCCTTAGCACACAAGGTCAGTACCACTGCTGAGCTCAAGAGGAACAAGAGACACTCTCCCCATCGCCCCAAGCCCTTGTCCCTGACGTGCAGTTGCTGTCTCAGGCAGAGAGGGACCATGGGTCACCAACGGCAATGCATTTTGCTGTTCCTCTCCTACAGCCAAAGAAATGCCCTGTGATGTAAGGCAGAGCCAGCTGAGCACTGATCCTGTTCACTTCCTGCTCTCAGAAGGGTTTCCCCCCCAACTCCTTCCCATGTCTTCTCTTCACCAGTCTGGTTCACAGGACCTTTCTGTCTGACCCAGTCACCTCCAGATCAGCACATCTGCCCTGTTTGCTTCAACCCACGTACCACTACAGTGAACAGTTAAGGACTGAATAGTTAAGGACTTTATTTCTGCACACCCCTTGCTCTGCTGTCCCTGTTTTCTGCCTCCCGCATCCCACTGCACCAGGAAGCTTGGTTTGGGAGGGAGAGAAGGAGCCACTGAGGCAAGAGTGGCTGCAAGGAAAGCCGAGGTACTCAGGCTCACTACGTGGCTCTTAACCAGGCTGGGCTGCATTGGGCTGGGTGAGAGGACACCTGTGTTTTTCCTTGTTGTTTCTGCCCTTGCTTTGTCCTGCAGGTCTGAGCACTGTGCTGCCATTTTTTCATGATAAAAAGGAGTTAACAGTACTTCCACCTCTGCAAAAGCATGTTGAGGCCACCAGAGAAAAGGGCAGTGCACAAGGTAAGTATTTGTTCTAACAGCAAGACACCTATCTTGAGGGTACTTGAAAAAAAGAGGCAAGATATAGCAGAGGAATGTAAACATGCTGGCTTTGAAGGCTAAGGCCATCTTGTTCAGTCTAGATCAAACACCAGCTCCTAGGCATGGGCATGAGCCCAAGAGCACACGAAGTGCATGCACAGTTCAGTGAGCACACTGGCGTCCCTGGGCTGCACCAGGCAGACACTAACGGCAAAGGAGGAATTAAACACCGCAGTGCTCTGACAGAGTTATGTTTCCTTAGAAATCATTAAACCCAAAGGCAAGTTGTTTTATAAAGGAAACACCCTGTGTAAAGTGCAAGAGATGAGAAATGACAGGGAATTGGCTCCCAACCATACTATGAGCTTGGAAAAAGCAGCAGATGTAGACTTGTGCAATTTTCTAGCATGTAATTTGTTTTTACATTATGTACAACTTGAGGTAAAATGCACTGAGACCCTGTCCCACAGCTCATGTTAGACAAGGCAGCATGGCTGTGTAGAGATGGTTACGAGTTCTCTCTCCACCCTGTAGAGCTGGCTCCTCTCAGGGGCAATCAGTGTGTGTGAGAACAAAGTGTGCTGAGACCTGGTTTTACCACTGGCTGTGGCTGCTCAGAACCCAACAGCTTCTACAGGGCCACAACCAGCCCAGACAAGGGGGCTGGCGAGGGCACACACATTCAAGCTGTACCATAAAGATGATTTTTCCCCCTGTATTTCTACTCTGATAAGGAAGACATGCCCTGAAGCAGCCTGGGTCTCTCCAGTCTCCTCCACTCCCAAGCAGTCAACAAGACAAGGAGCCATGCGGGCTCCTGTCCCCCACTCTGTGATGCTGTTGTAGCAGCTTTTGTAGAGCACTTGGAAGAAAAATCTGCTTGCATCTTTTCCTCTTTGTATCTTACAAAGACCAAATGGATGCTTTAAGTCTTTTTGTTGTTGTTTTTGTTGTTTTTATTTCTGGATGGGAGAAAACCACAAGAAAGACTGACATTAAAGTTTCTCTGGATGTTCCTTCTGTGTGCACGTATGTCCAGCCTTGCACACTGAGGCGGCACTGGTTGCCCTCAGCACAGAACGTCTGCCACCCATGTGAGCTCGTGCACCATGCTTTGTATAGCTGTGCTCTCAATACCCCTCCCAAAGCAGCCCCTTATGTCCCACATTCAAGCTCCTTACATTCGTTGTTTTAACGTCCTCTGAATTTTTTTCACTTTTTATGTTTTTGTGGGGTTTTTTAAACTAATGTAAAAAACATTTTTTGAAGCCTGACGTCAGTTGTGGTTGATGGGCTTTGTTTATTCATGCCAGCTAACAGGCTAAGTGGAGGTCTACTGTACTTTTGCAAGCAATCTTAATCCGTTTGACTGAATAGCAAGAAGAAAAAGATGGGTTGACAGAGGCAGTTAGCAGAGATCATACTTACACATGTTTGTTTTCAGTAATTAGTCACAGTGTTAATAGAAACATCCACTTTAAGCAAAGACGGCTGATTTGCACAAACAGTGGGCCATATGCTCTGGTGGGTGTGGAAGGGGGTTGATAAAGCTAAAAACTTTTCAGGAATTTTTATATGTGAAAACCTGCTATTATATTTATTCATTTATTTATCCAGTGTAATTATTTCCATGACAGTTAGGGTTTGCAATATTTTCCACTTCAAAATATCAGAATAAAAACACAGGTCTCCACGTTCACCTTGTCTGTCTCTCTCTCTCTTCTCTCCCCCGTCGCCTCCTCACACACACACACACACACACACACACAGAGAACAAGGGAGTTTTTAAGTGGCTGTCTATTGCTCAGGGCTTACATATGGATAGCATATGAAAATGAACTAGGCTGTAGGTGTTTTAACAATGTAATTTAGAGTATGTTGCCCTTTTTACTTTTCCAATAGTGCCAGATGGGTTTTGCTGCCAGAGTATGAAAGCAACTGCTGCCTTTTACAAAGATTTATTATTTTTTGGTGATATGATAGACTAATACTAGTTCCAAAGGGGTAGATATGCTGAGTTGTTAACATACCCCTTTGATTCCAGCATATTCTGTTCCTGTCAAGTGTAATGGGGAAACTTCCTATATGTTATGAAATGCTATTCAGCTCCACATCTCTCCAGTTTTGGATTTGGTTTTTATTTTTTTTTCCAAAATAATAAAGCTAATGCAAACAGAAGCCTTTTTTTTTTAGGCGAAATCATAGCTTCACTTTCATAAGGAGCTCACGATCACTACAGGTTTTCAAGAGAGGAAACTGTTTGAGTTTGTGTTTTTGCTTTTGCTCACTGTTGTGTTTTTAAGCATGTTTATAATTTACTCAGCATGGTGCTTTTGACTTTGCTTGTGTGAAACATCAGATATTTTGCAATTCATCCTCTTGCAGCAGGCTCAGATCTGAATCACAAGCTCCAGCCCTGGGATGCATCCCTGATTACCTGCGGGGAGGTGCCAATAGAGATGAGCATCTTCCTCTGTGTGACCTCTGAGGCTGGTTTTCTGCCAACCATTCCCAGCCAGGCCTGGGCACTTTGAGAGGGTTTTTTCATTTCTAAATCACAACAGCCAAGTTGCAAAGCCATTCACCACTGAATCTAGTGCCTGATGCAAAATATGATTCTCAGTTTTATTTACATAAATACTTTACAGGTGAGAGACAAAAGCACATCCGTTTGAAAATCTAAAAGAGTGACAGCAATGAATTCACCACTTGTATAATTAACAAACCCAGGCCCACACCACTCAGACACACACACAAAGACTATGACAGAAACACTTCTGGCGTGTTGCACACCCACAGCCTTAGACTGCCTTTCAGTGGCCTCTTTGGTCATCCAGGTTTGCACTGTGGTTTGTCCCACAAGCTGTATATTGTTTCTCTGTCATGCAGGCTTCTCTTCACACAGAGGCCTAGTTCAAGGAAGTAAGGGCTAAGGAAGGCAACCACTGGCAATACCCACGTATTTCAGTGTGAGGGAAGGAAAAACGGATGGGAAAACTTGGTTGTAGTGTGTAAAAAGGTGCTGTAGAACAAAGACAATAATCTGTTCTCCATGACCATGAGCAAAGGCAAAGAAAATGATGAGCTGAAGTTGTAGCAATGCTTTAGTTTGCACATTGGGGAAAACTTTTTCCTGGAAAGGATGTTGGAGCCCCAGCAAGGACTACCTGAGAGCATTTGAAATCCCTGTGATGAGAGAGTTATTATGGTCAGGCTATACAAATGTCTGCCTGACTGACTAGATATGGATTCTGCCTTGGGACTGGAATGGATGAGTTCCAAGGTCCCGAGGCCACCTGTTTCCCTGGTTACTGCAGCAAACCACAGCATCATCCTGCATTGCCCTTCTCATGTGCTCCACACAGGCAATGCCATTTTCAAAAGCTTCTGCTGGACAGACTTTAATTTTCAGCCATGGCAAATTAGAGACCTTTTGCTGACTCGTTCTTCAGCTGTTTCCATGGTGGTGTTGCCACAGCTGGCTGCTGTTGGCTCGGGTTTGTGTGGCATTTTTGTGTCCCTTCATTCCTTTCACAAAGCATCACAGCTGAGGGCTTTGGCTGTACATCACTGATGGGTAAAGGTGGGTCGATGGAGGAGCCAGCTTGGCTCCAGCAGACCTGAGGCTTTGCAGGAGGCCAGCAGCCAGCAGCCCTTCTGGCTCAAGTGCATCTTTGCCTTCACTAATCTGGCTGGGTTTCCTCAGGAGTGGTTTGGCACTTTGCACCTGGGGTCCCAAAGAGGCTGTGTGCTGTGAGCAGAGGCGAGGGCCACAGACAGAGTGGCAGACTTCAGTCAGAAACTCTGGAGTCAAAGCTGGGCTGCTTTTGGCTCCCTTCCCATCCCAGGGTAACAGCCTACCAGCAGTTTGACTTTGAGTCACTGTGGTAATTCATGTTTAAAATCATCATTCTTGGCACATGCACCGAAGATTAAAAGAAAACAGGAAAAATTCCTCTCAGAATGACAGATTTACATACCAGGAGGAAAAAAACCCACATAAAAATCTGATTTAAAGAACACAATTATAATATTTTACCCTCATTTCACTAACCATTTTATTGACTGAAAATGGAGCTACCTCAAGACTACAGATCTAAAGTGCTAACAAATTAAAACCATCCCCGAAGGAGAGAGACCACTAATCTGAAGCACGCCTCCCTAAAGAATTTCCGAAGATCTATAAATGCCATATGCTGAATAGACAGTATTTCTTTTAAGGTACAAGTAATTTTTTTTTCCTGAATAACTGACCAAACGCAGTCAAAAAGGGAAGGAAAGAAGACAAAGGACACCACACAAGAAAAATAAGAATGCTATACCAGCACGAAATACCAGCCAACATGCATATGGGAACACTTACTTGATCATCTAAATATGCTTATTTTATACAGTGGATATCCAAAAGTGATTGCATTTGCACTGATTCACTTAATGTAAGAAATAAAGTTGGCCCAATATCCATATTCCATAAACAGAGGTAATAAATTAAAGACGCTGAGGCTCTTGCTGCCAAGGCACATTTAAAATGTGAGCCAGAAAGAGAGCACAGTAAGGAGTTTTGGAGAAAAATGGAGAGAAAGAAAAAGCTGTTATTTTGTAAATATAATTACTCTTTGAAATGCAGGAAATGGACACTAACTGAAGACTCTTGCATGACTCTGGAGGCCTCGACAGTGTTTCTCTTGACAGGTCCAGAGAGTGATGGTGCCTTTCTCCTGATGGGAGCACCTGTCCCCCAACTCCTGCTCACTTGAACCCACAGGTCTCCCAGCTTCAGGAGACGAAGTTCTACACTGTTGTGGCATGTCTGCAGGGTTTTGACTTGTACTGGGTGTACTCCCCTTAATATCTTAAAATTGCACTCTGAAATGTAATGAAACACATGCACTCATGTTATGAAATGCATAAATATAAACTGACAATACATATGTGCTTTAATATAAGACAGAGAATATCTAGGATATCTCAGTGGCTCAGTTCTCACCTTCATTACAGCTCTGTGAGCAGCCAGTGTTCCTGGGGAATATCGAGGGAAAGAATCACAGATTCTTTCAGAAGAATCCTCCTCTGAAAGAACTAGACTTCTGATAATTTAATATGATGTTAGACCTCTGGTAAAGTCCTCCTGAGATGCCTCAGAGCTGCCCAGAAAACAGAGATGTGAAAACATCAGGTATTCTTTGGCACAAATGCAGCCACTTGCTGCTGTCCCCTCTCTGTGAACAGCTAAAGCAATGTTACTGCGAGCTGAAACCCCGTATATGTCCCTCAGAGTATATTTCAGCCATGCATCATACCCTGGACAACCTCAGGTAAGATGAGCTGTCAGATGGCTACCTCTGGTTACACTGACCTGTCTTCATTTTGGCCACGAGTACTGTGGAAGGCAACAGGGTTTCTTTCTAGCAGTTTTCAGGCATTCAAGACAAAATGTTGCTGGCTAGTTATTTTTGGAAGAGACTTTTGATTTTATAGGAATGGCATAAAAGTATTCAGAAAGATGGGTCCTTATTTGTTTGGACCGGTGCACCTGACAGTAAAGAAGTTCTTCCTCATGTCCAGGTGGAACTTCCTGTGCATCAGTTTCTGCCATTGCCTCTTGTCCTATTGCTTGGCACCACTGAGAAGAGCCTGGCTCCATCCTCTTGACAGCCTCCCTTCAGAGACTGATAGACATTGATGAGGTCCCCTCCCAGCTGTCTCTTCTTGAGGCTAAAGAAACTTCTTGGGGCTTAAGGCAATGAACAAGCTCCTGCACTGCAAATTGGTGTCAAGATGATGCCATGCAGATTTTTAGATGAGCCTGGGAGTAGATGGGATGAGATGCTGCCGTCCACTGTGCCATGCTGAAGCAAGGGAGGAGCTGCCAAGTGTGGCAGGAGCACAGGAGTGGGCTCCAGAGTGCTCACAGATGGAGCCAGGCAAAGGGACAGCTGTTAGCAGGCATGGATGCTGCTCGTGCCTTGAAACCAGGGTACAGACCTCTCTGGGGAATCAAATCATTCTTGGATGACATCCACTTGGAAATTCTTCCTCAGTACTAGGCAGAGGTTTTCACTCAGCAGACTGCTCGGTAAGGCTTTCATCCCTTATTTTTCCAGTCATTTTTCCCTCCTCATACCAAGTGCTAGCCCCCAGCCTGCTTTTCCTGATGCAAGCCATGTGGGCTGGAGAGCTGTACTGCAGTAAATACTATCTGGGAACCATGTCTTTGTGCATTGCAAATATTTGTCACTCTTCAGGCCATAAACTTCTCAAAGAGTCTTATTTTTCCTGTTAATATGGAAACTGAAAATTACAGGAACTCCTCACTAAAATGATGATGTTAGCTTATTTCCTGTGTAACATGGATTGACATGTACATATGCTGCTGACATGTTAGAAAAGCAGCTATCTGCTCTCAGGCTTGCTAGAGCCCACTCATAGGACAGATACAGACTAAGTGAAAAAAAAAGGGTGTTACTGTGAAAACTCCAGGATATGTTTCTCAAAGGCAAGTAAATTCCTTCATTTCAAGATTAAGAAAAAATCCCCCTGCAAATAACTTAGAGTGGTTAAGAGGAGATACTTAACTGGAGTTCACTAAAGGAAGCTCTAGCATTAAAAATGTCCTTCTGAGAAAGGGAGGACTTTGTGAATGACAGACACAATGCACAATAAAAATCAACAGAGTTTTCATCTTTCTCTTATACATGCCTCTAAGGATAAGTTATCCCCTTCTTCTGAATTCACACGGGGATAGCAGCAAATACTGAAACAAGCCCACATGATTGTATGCACATACCAATGTCTCCATACTAATTTTCTCTTTCATCTTCATAGGTAATCCATAAGTTTTTTTGGTCCCATTTGAACTGAAGCCAAAAATATTTAAAAATATCAAACATTTACAGCAAAACAATTGGCCAAACTGAATTTCTGGCCAACCTCATTAAAAAAATATAATTAATAATTTCAGAATGTTTTGGTTCTGCTTTAGATATTTATATTTTTAAACTCTTTTAAGAGTATAAATCAGTTGCACTTTTGAAATTGGGGTCATCTGAAAATGACAACCCATGTTGTTTTGGAATGACGTGATGCAGTCACTTACTGTTCCTGTAGCTTAAAACCACTGCTCAAATAAGACTCGGAAGAAAACCAAGTTTCTCCTACAGGTAGGTTCAAGTTTTGGTGACTGACTATTCTCTATTAAAAAAAACAACCAAAAATGTAACTTTACATTTACACATATGTTTGTTGGACAATTAACTATAGCTCCTACCTAGGAGACTAGGTAGGGCCATTAACTTATAAAAAATATTTTTACTGCCCTATTGATGCAAGGACATGCCTGCAAATACCACCTGAGAAGAAGACAGGTAATTCCAAAATCTCCTACTGCTGCTCTTGGGCAAGGGAAGGAGCACAGACACAAAATCTGGTCTGATAGCTTTCTTTTGCATTGATTTAACAGCAACACCTGAGGTAAAACATCCTTTCTTGCTTTCTGGCAAAACAAACCATGCTTTAAGCAGTACCTAGGCTATGAAAGAAGTTGTTCCTACTGTTCACATTTGCTGGTGAGAAGGAAGCTGGTACCACTGGTGACATCTGAGGAGAAAGGGAAGAGGCACTGGGCAAGGTCGTGGAGGATGTGGTCATTCCATGGAAATGGGCTGCTCTCACAGCAAGTTCTCACACTAAACATGTGTCTAAATAGTCCACCAAATCACAAGGGTTCCATACTTGTTTGGTAGGGTGTTCTTTACCAGCATCATTGGGATTTGCCTTGAGCTCATGCAGGTGCTGTTTAAGAAATTCACCTTCAAAATATACAGTTTGAAAACCTCTTAATGTGAATGATGTTTTTTACAAAATTTCCTGACTGTATTTTGAAGAACAGAAGGTCACACGGACTTTCTGTGATGGGAACAGGACAAGTATTTCAGCTGCATGGGGTGTGAGATATCATTTATTCTGGCAAGCAGAGCTGTACATTTGAATGTGTAAAGAAAAAAAAGGGACATAAAATTCCTTAAACTGTGATTAAACTGCAAAGATGAACAAAACAACAAAATAAGGGGGGAAAAGGGATAGCTGTATTTGTATACTTCAATTAACTGGTATTGTATGGGTAGAATTAGACATAATTTCAGCTATATATTGGTGGGTCAAGTTTCTAACAAACTTCTTCGCCCTAGGGATTTTTTGCTACTGAAAGCATTTTGTGCTTTTAGGCTTAATTCTGCAGCAGATTCCTTCTAAAAAAGGCCTTAGTGCAAATGAAAGTCTTTCTTTATTGAGGAATCAATGTAACCTGGTAGAGATCCTTGGGGACAGACCAGTGAAATGAGGAAAAAAAAAATTATTCCTGCTCATGTTCTGTTTTGTTGGTTTTTTTTTTTTCTTTTTCAGCTAGTAAAACTTGAGGAAACAGTGTGAAGACTTTTGATTAGTTGTTTCTATTAAAGATCAAATCCTGCTTTCCACTGGAAAACACTCAAGTGTATTATAACAAGATCTCTGTTATCTTCAACAAACTAAAGCCATCACCATTTACTCCAGCATGAGAACAGATTCTGCCTACAGAGTCAAAGGATACAATTCTGCCCTGAGGCTTAATTTGTCCTTTTTATAGAGTGACCTAAATAAAGCATTGATGCCACCAGGAGAACAGCAGGTTTTGAGTAAGGCACAGACACCATTTTCTGTGTGACTGCTTCATGTCTTTGTAATGCATAGCTGCCTGTGTGGGATGGCAGCAAGACTAGCAGCTTTGCTGTCACCAAGTCTGAAGACACTCTGCAGTTGAAAGGTCTACTCTTCTAAATGCTTTACATTTCCTCAAATGTGTTTTCTTATTAAGAAATTGGTGTGCTTACATGGGTGTGGAGCAGTGCTAGTGTTCAGCATTTTGGGAGATTTAACTAAGCAGTTACGTGTACCAGCCTCAGGAGGCAAACCAAGCAAACCTGCAATAGGGGCTGCACAATTTTCACAGTGTCAGAGTATCAATCACTAGGTTTTAAAAGACCCATCTTTGACCAAACACCACGTTGTCAACTAAAGCCATAGCACTAAGTGACACATCCAGATATTTCTTGAACACCTCCAGGGGTGGTGACTCCACCATCTACCTGGGCAGCTCATTCCAATGCTTAAGAGCCCTTTCCATGAAGAAATTCTTCCTTACATCCAACCTGAACCTCCCTTGGTGCAGGTTGAGGCCATGTCCTCTTGTCCTGTCAGCAGTCACCTGGGAGAAGAGACTGATCCCCATCTTGCCACAACCTCCTTTTAGGTAGCTGTGCAGAGCAGTAAGGTCTCCCCTGAGCCTCCTTTTTTCCCAGGCTAAACAACCTAAGTTCCCTCAGCTGCTCATCATAGGACTCATGATTTTACTGGGGTTTGCAGTTAATTGTTTGTTATTTGACCTATCTAATACACAAGGTTGGAAAGCAACACTTGAAACATGAGTCGAGAAAGAAACAGGCTGTATCAGGAGATGCAGGCTCAGGAATTAAAGGAGACAGAACCACACAGAATCACACAGAATCACGTTATGGTTGAGGCTGATCTGGAGGTCATTAGGTCAAACCTCCCTGCTCAAGAAGAGTCACCTAGAGCTAGTTGCCCAGGACTGTGTTCTGACCTATTCCCTCATCTCTTAAACAAATTAAAGCTCTATTGGAGTGGGAGTCAGATGCCACTGACCTCCCAAGCCAGTTTGGAGCCAACCATGAATGGCAATTTCTCCTTGCATTTAAATGTGATTTATCATAGTCTCTCTCAACTGAAGTGTTAGCCTGAGGAGTCAGATGACATTATTTTGGAGTTTTGTGCTCTGAGGACACTAAAAATTTCAGAAAGCTCAAGTTTTTCCTTCAGTGAGCTGGCAACTGTGAATGCTTTCTGCAAACAGAGGCTATGAGGGGTAAGATAAATGAGGAATAAAGACTGAGGATTTTGGAGCTACCACAAGAACTGACTGAGGGCAAACTGTGTCAGCTGACATGAAAGGAGGACAGACACAGTGGAAAAGCAAAATCCTAGGGGAGGTTATCAGTTTGACAGCATTTGGGGGAGGTCAGTGTCAGCCACCCATTACCTTTCCCCCTGGGTTTATGGGCTCCACTGAAGCCACGGCTCTCTGAAGAAGTCTGAGTTACTCTTCCTTCATATATATGTGAATATCACTCCTTCCTCCCTTTAGATGCAAGCTTTGGACACTTCCTGAAGTGACTGAAGTCCTTCCCTCTGCTGTCTCTGACTGCAGGTGTTTCCATGCTATGGCTATGCCGGGTGCCACAGCTTCTGTGTCGTAGTGTGAGGTGCTGTGATCTTCCAAAAGCGCCTCTTTAGCAAAGCCACTCAGCAGGATCAGCCACACACACATGGATAACTTCAGTAATATGGGTTCACACCAAAGGGGCTGGAAGGGTCTCTGTATAAAGTTCCACAGATGAGGTTTATTGCACCCACACAGTGAAGGGATCAGGGATGAAGACAAAAGACAATGGAGAGTCCAGGCTTAAATACGGGAGTGGGATGAGCACCAGAGACCAATGATCTGAGGGCATGAGGGTGGTACAAAGGCGGGACTAGGGAATGGGAGCCAATGGAACTCTGAGGGAATGGCAACGGTGCAAGGGCCAATGGGGCGACCCTGCAGTGGANACCTGGAGTGGAGAACCTTCTGGGATATGATACATATAATGTAGCAGGGGGGCAGAGGGGCCCGGGGCCAGCCGNCCAGCTGGGGAAGCAGAGCTGGGGTAGATTCACATAGCAGAGCAATGCATGGTGGGGGAAGCCTTTTCTGTTCGCCATAACTGCGGAGGCTCTCTGACTCCATGGACTGTCCCACCAGCAGACTTTCTTTGTCCCTGGTACTGTAGGCTCAGCAGCCACCACGCTGTGCTACAGCCAATGCTAGATGAAATGCATGACAAACCCAATGCTGAGGTTTCTGGGGAAGAGATCGGAACGGGCATGCTTGTTCCATATCACAGGAGAGGAGTGCTCATGGAGACAAGCTTCTGATCCTGTCCATCTCGACAGAGTACTTTCATCTCAGCTAAAAATACCACATTAAGGTAAATGGTCCACTTAACAGCTCTCTTTTCTCTTAGGTCAGGTATTTTCTAAGCACTTTAAAAGATGATTATTTCTGAGAATGTTGTTGCTGTTTCGTATGTCTTAGGAGGATACTGGAAACTGTGGTAAACCAAATTTGAGGTGATAAAAGATACAGGGTCAATATAAAAATTCTTTAGCTTTTCTCTATTCCTACACTTTGGTTTTTGTTCAGCAGATTCTCTTGGTAATATTTCCCCAGGTCTGGGGAACCAAGCAGGGCACAGGCCAACTATGAAGGTCTCGGTGATACAGGCTGTGATCAGGTACTGCCAGGTAACCAGTGCCTACTCTGAGTTGCATCTCTGAGCATCTGGCATCTCTGGGTGGGCTAGGGAGACAAGGCCGGTCTGTGTCTTGATCCTTCAGGTCCCGCTTGTCAGTGATAAATTACAGATTTCTGTCTGCAGGGGAGGGGGAGTTCAACCTATACGGGGGGAAGGTTGTAAGAGCTCAGCCTGCCTCACGCCCTGCGTAGTGCACAGCAGCTCACCAGGCTGTAGCTCTGGTCTTTACTCCTTCCTTGGTTTAGGTTCCAGCTCTCCTCTCTCATGCCACCAGGTTTAGGATCTGGGGCTGTCCTGAGGGGTGCCTAAATTTAAACTGCTGAAAACATGGAAACACAAGGTGTCTGAAGAGGCATCCCTAACATTTGCTGGAGGAACTTGAAGTGAAACATTACTTCTCTTTCAGATAAGCTACAACTTAATATAGAGCCCACAATCTAATATAGAGGAATGCAAAGAAACTAGGGTAGTAATCAAGCAGCATGTCAAATGGTTGTATAGAGCAAAAGTACAGAGCATTTCCAGGGAGGGAGGCTCCTGAATGATTAGAACCAGAGAAAAACAGGTCTGGAAGGGACTTCAGGAGGTCATGTAGTCACTTCCCTGGCCCCCAGCCAGTTTGGTTATATGTGTGTTGTTCCTGACAGATGTTAGCCTAAATTGTTGAGACCGCCAGTGATGGAGGCTCCACTTCTTCCCCAGGCAATCTATTCTAGTGCTTCCCTAATTGTACCATTAGAAAGTTTTCCCTAATGCCTCAGAAAATTTTTATACACTTCCTTTGCAGCAGCTGAACTCCAGTGCTTCTTGACCTATCCCCTGCAGATGCAGAGGGCAGGTTACGCCTTTCCGCCTCACAGCAGCCCTTATGTACTAAAAAGCTGTTACCAACCCCTCCCCCATCTGTTTTTCTTGAGACCACACCAAGCTAATTTCTTCTCTATTTCCTCCAAGGTCATGCTTTTTTAGACCTCTTGTTGCTTTCCTTTGGACATTCTCAAATTTGTCCACATACGTCTCAAATTACAGCTATTGCTGAGTTAAAAATACATCGTATTTCCCTAAGTATCTCTCCTCAGCTCTACTTTTTATACACCCCACACAATGTTTGCCTTTTTCATGACACAGCTTTGTTTAATTTTGTTCTCACCAACTTCAGATTTGTGATCAATCCTGTCAAAGTGCAGCACCTTGCATTTTCACCGTGGAAATTCATCTTGTGTGTTTTCCAGGCCATTTCACTGGTTTCCCAAGGGCACTTTGAATTCTAAAGCACTCCTGCAATGTACTTGCCACTCCTCCCAGCAGTATAATCTGCTGAGTTATCTAGCAAGTCTCCTTTCCCATCATCCAGACAGTGATAGCACTGGGCAAAACTGACTCTGGCATCCCACATCATCCTGTCCAAGGCAACCATTCACTTAGCAAACCTTTCCAACTGACCTGCAGGTACAGGTACCAGAACAGCTTGCAAACAGCACATAGACTGGATTGCTTTCTTGTGAAATTTGCGATGTAAAACTGTCAAAACCTGATTAAAGCAAAGATAGCTGCTATCCGGTGCTTCTCCCCTTGTTTCAGATGATTTATACTTAGTAGATCCAAGCTGGATATTTTCAGTTCACTTTTTCACTTTTCAGTTCCTCCCAAGAAGTTTGTTTGCTTATTTGTGAAGTATTTTTCAGAGACTGCATTTAAGCTGACATCTCCATGATCCTCTGACTCTACTTTCTCTGTCTTTTCATTGTCCCTTCCTTTCTCCTGACCTTTTCCAGACTCTTGGTAACCCAGCTGTTTCTTGCAAGGCCTCAGTGATAACTGCTGACAAGCCAGAGATATTCTTGTGTCAGATAAGGAAGCTCAGCCAGTTGTAAAGGTGAGCCTACCTAATTCCTCTCTGGTTTGCTCTTTCCTTTTGTCCTTGGAATTAATGACATTAACCACCTGATCACTGCTATAGGGATGATAGATGGAAAAAAAGTCATTAAACACTATGACCTTCATCTCTATTTTTCCCACTCCACCAGCCTTTTCCTTACTAGAAACATATTGTGATTTCCTCTTGTCCTTGATGTCTCTGTTCTTACATGCTTTTGCTTTTATACCCGCCTTTAGTAATCTCACCTACTGTTTATTTCCTACATTTCCTTTTGGGCCTGAGATCAGTGGAGCTCATGATTTTGCTGAATTTGTATCTTTTTACAAATGATTTCTTCCTCTGATTCTTTGAGAAGTTGTCAGCTCATTTCATCTTTTTCTCCCACAAGACTTTGCCTATCAATCCTTTGCAGTTACTGAAATTTACTATCTAGCATTTCATTTTTTTCATTCTCTTTATAAAGATCTTAGACTTTGTCATTTCACGATCACTCTCATACAAATTGTTTTACCTTTTTATTCTCAGCGCCTCCTTCTCTATTGTCACATGAATAGGGGAGATTTCCTTGACCCTTAATGTGGGGAAATTTCCTCAGCCCTTAGTGTTTGATTTGTCTGTCAGCTCCCCAGGAAAGCCAAAACCCTTGTGCCTGAGCAGCCTGTGAGCGTCCTGTTATGGGGACCCTTTGCTGAACAGTCCTGCTGGGTAGGACAGTTCCACTGGCTTATTCAGGGAAATACACCAACAGCATAAGGGACACCCCTCAGTGGGTTTTCCCACTTTATGACCCATCAGCAGATCTTCCACTTTGTTCGAGTATGTTCCCTGCTGCCAGTGACTGCCAGCATCTGGGAAGGACTCACGCCAACAGTTTATGGAGTAACACTCTTTATTAATATAAGATTGTGGCAGGTTAAGGTTCAAGGATTGCTGATGATAGTATCTGACTTCAAAAATGTATTCAAAGTGATGCACAGACAAGCTCTAATCCCCAATAAAAGTATTCAGCACGCAGAGTAGGGCTCTTACCCAACAGGCAGGTTCTAGGGGAAGGAGGCAGGTTCAGCCCATCAAATGATCCCAGCAGTTACGATGGAGTCTTCCCTAACTTTTTCCCCATTCTTCACTTACCTTTATACTATTTTTTTATGTTTAGGTGGAGCTTGAGTGACTTTAGTCATAAATACCTTTGTTACTGATTGGTGTAAGTCTCTCACTTCGCACTTAAAGATGTAGTCAATAAAATGTAGAGCACAGGCCCAGTGAGAGGTGGTTGTACCTCGGCCATGGGTAACTCTGGGATGGAGGTGTGAGTTAATATTATAATTAGGTTATAATGAACCAAGTTTATCCAAGGACAGTGATTTCAGTACAGTTTTTGCCTCAACAGTAAGGCACCTTCTCCTATCTCCCTTGGTTGACAGGTGCAAACTACCACCGAGTTCCCCTCCCTGCAAAGATTTCTACAGAGCCTGGCTGTGGTGTCTTCCAGTTGCTCCCTCCATTCCTCCCCCTTAGCAGGTGCTTCTGGTTGCAGATTGTGTGGGCAGAATCATCATGGAGCATGCCAACCGCATTCCATCCAGGGTGCAGCAACCTTATTTTAACCTATGATTTCTGTACTGTTACAACTCCTGTTAGGATGTGACTGTAACTTCTCAGTTTCCTCTGATTTTACCCCCAGCCATCTTTCCATGGGGTCCCAGCTGTCTTTCCACAGGGATGAAAACAGAAAATACTTTACTGTTTCTTCTTTATCAAAAATTCTCTTTCAAGGAGTGACAGTGTCTCTCTATTATTTTCCTTTCATGTAGTTAAAATACCTCACTTCTCCCAAATCCATTTTAGTGATTCTGCTAATAAGACCCTGTAAGCCTGTCTTGTTAATGTGATCTGCACTAGAAGGCTCCCCTTCCGCTACAAAGTGAGCCTCCTTTTCTTCCTTAATCATTTTAAGAGACTGCCAGAGGTCTAAATCCCTCCACCTCCTGGTGAATTTAGGAGCTGAGGGTGTGTAATGCAATAGCTTCTTTCCTCCCCATCCCTGTCTTTGCAGAATGATTTATAAATTATATTAATATTTAGATAATTTTAAAGAATCAGACTAATCTTTGTAGATTTTAGGGTTAGGTTCTGAGACTTCCCTCCTCTGACCGAGGTTTATGGTTGCGAAGGGTACCCACAGATATCCAGATGTGAGGCAGCAGTCTGCCTACATGAAATAACCATGTGTTTTTCCAAGGAAGTGTCCCCAGAGAGAGTGAACGCTAAATCCCAGATGTTGAAGAGCACTGGGGATTCACAGACACAACTTGCCAAGAGCAAGATGCTTAAGCAAGCGTTTTCACATGGAAGATGAGGATGAGGAGTCCAACCACCACCAGCCATTTGTTAGAGGACTGAGGAGAGGAGGCAATGAATCCTGGGTGAAACATTCATTTCTGCCTATGCAGATTTGTGACCCCATCACCCAGCCTGAGAAAGCTGAGCATCCCGAAATACTGAGCTGGAGGCATCACGTGCCTTCAGGGTGAGGCAGCAGCTAAATGCCTCGTGCCGTTTAACGAGACCAAGTGTGCAGTGCTGCACCTGGCTTGGGACAACATCCAGTATCAACTTGGGCTGGGGATGAACAAATCCAGAGCAGCCCTGGGGAGAAGGACTTGGGGGTGCTGGTGGGTGAGAGGCTGGACATGACCCAGCAGTGTGCACTTGCAGCCCAGAAAGGGAAACACATCGTGGGCTGCATCCAAAGCAGTGTGGCCAGCAGGGTGAGAGAGGGGATTCTGCCCCTCTGCTCTGCTCTGGTGAGACCCGACCTGCAGTGCTGCATCCAGCTCTGGGGCACCCAGCACAGGAAGGCCATGGAGCTGTTGGAATGAGTCCAGGGGAGGCCACCAAGGTGATGAGAGGGACGGAGCACCTCTCCTATGAGGAAAGGCTGAGAGAATTGGGATTGTTCAGCTTAGAAGACACAAGGGTTCAGGGTGACCCAATTTTGGCTCTCCAGTGCCTTACAGGAAAGATGAAAAGAAACTATTTACAAGAGCATTTAGTGACAGAACAAGGGGGAATTGATTCAAATTGAAAGAGACTAGGTTTAGATTAGATACTAGGAAATAATTCTTTACTGTGAGGACGGTGAGGCATTGGAACAGGTTGCTCAGGAAGTTGTAGTGGCCACATTTCTGAAGGTGTTGAAGGCCAGGTTGGATGGGACTCTGAGCAACCTGGTCTAGCTGAAGGTGTCCCTGCCCACAGCAGGGTGGTGAAACTAGATGATCTTCAAGGCCCCCTTCCAATGCCAAAAATTCTGTGATTCTATGATTTTCTGAAATGGAGGATCCAGAGTTCAACATAAGGTCTTAAAATTCCCCCAAATGTCATTTGGAGACAGAAGTCCCTGATCTCACCCCTCCCTTCTTATGCAACCCAGCAGGGAGCTCAGCCTCTGCTCAAGAGATTTTCCTCTTACTCACCGTATTTTCTCCCATGAACAAAAAAACCCCAAATCTGCTCTTGTGGAATTCCCAGACTGTGGTCTCAAGGCTATATTGTTACGTGTCCACGTAGCTGCCATTAGCTCTAATAATGTGTGCATTGTTCAGGGTGCAAACAGAGAGCTCTGCTGCCACCACCCATTAGAGTGAGTAGTGCCTTCTGACTTCAGCAGCCCCAGCAATCGCCTGAGGAGCCAGGGCTTGCCAAAACTTGTACCTAATGCTTCTATTTTTCAAAGCACAGGGCTGCTCAGTCTTGAGATTCTGCAGACTTAGGTAGCGGGAAGGATGACAGAAGCTGTCTTCATCTGATGACAGTGTCTGGCTGGTCAGTGGGAAAGATGCAGAAGTGCCAAAGGAAAGCACTGTTTCTTTCTTAGAAAAGCCATGTGGTACAGCTGCCTCCATAGCAAGGAGTGATCTGGCTGAGTAACAGAGGCTGGGCAGAACATCTGTTTTGTGTTTCCCAGGCTTCTGACAGCAAAACAGTTATTCTGGGGGTTTTGCGAGTCTTGCAGTCATTTTAAACAATATTTTTGCCAAGTTTTCCACTTTCTGTTAATAAGATTGCTCTTGATATCAAGACAACTTTACTTCAGGAAGAAAGTCATAAATGTCTGCCATTACCTACATTCCCTCACACTACCTTTTTTTTTGTTTTTTTTCCCACCAAGCTTTAAATATCCATTCAAGAACTTTGTGAGAATTTCTGCTGGTGATAAAAGCAGAAAGATTTCTTTCATGAACAAATGCATGGTTTCTCTTAGAAGAGAATTACATATGCTGCTGCCTTATTTTTTTCCCTCCCCCTCTAACTCTTGGTTTCCAGATGTAGTGAAAGCTGGTTTGAGCAGAAGAACATATGTTTTCAGCATGAATTCTGTTGGCAGGGCACTGCTGCACAGTACTGCAGAGTTGCTGCAAGCCATCCCTGACCAGCATACATGTATAATGTGCTCTAGAAATTATCATGCTTCATTTTTATCCTCCTCCCCCTACCTTCAGCAAGTTTTACTTTAATGCAACACTCCAGGCTTCATGCTCTATTCTGCTGCTGAGCACCTGAGTACTCCTATCAATAAAAATGTTACAAACTGAGCTCTCCCAGACACAGGGAAAAGGCAGCTAACTTTAATCCATCCCTTCAGCATCCTGCTTCTTTGATCTGCATCTGAGGCATGTGGCCATTCATATTTGTTAATTAAAAAAATAAATTATATTGTCCAGTGTTCTACTTATAGGTTGAAAGAGTTATTACAAAGGAAGAACCTTACATGTGGTTCTCAGTGTTTATAGAGATCTTCCTCTCTGCATATTAAAAATGAATAGGATTCTTTGTATTTGTCTGGTGATGTTTAGCTCCAGCCAACTTTGGACCAGCTTCTGGCTCACTTGCTCTTTTTGAATATTCTCTTGCTCCACGAGGAGTAGATTTATGTTGGGACTAAGTACAATTCAGCAAGAGCAAGTGTGCCAAAATCTAGTCCTATAGTAACATCACAGGCAACTGTACTATAAACATGTCTTATCTTAGCAAGCAATATATCAGAATGATAATGTTTCCATTAAATATATTTTCAATGACAGAAGGTTAGAATCACACTTTGTTCAGTCATAGATGCTTGGCTGAGTCATCTGCTAACTTGCTGCTTGCCTTACTTCTGTCATATATTATCCGTGAATGAGCACAGCAATTTCCATCCCTATTATTCTTTGGGTTCAATCACTTAGTGCACTCCACAAGGCAGCTTTGAGGCTGTCTTTCCATCATACTCTCTATTACTTTAGCTGCCTGCTGAATTATCAAACCAGCAATCCATAAAGCCCTTACAGCTCGTATTAATTATCAGAAACTGATGAGATATAAGAACATTAATTGAATCCTTTCATATGCTGCTTTTAAATACAAACCCAGCCCAAGATGGAATATGCTGTTGTGCATATTGTGCTAGGTAGCAGAACTGAAGGTGTTTGGATAATTATTATTGTTTCACTTGGCTTAATTTGTCACATAATATAAATAACAATAGACTCTGGATGTACATCTGAAGACAACCCTGTTTTAGTTAGAGTATTTTCTCTAAAGTATTTTGTGTGTCTTGAACAATTACTCTGGGGAAACACAGTGCTACCTTTTTGAAACTGAGGACTAGGCAAAATTTTTGTTTGTGGGAATACAGTTTATGAAGAGAGGGAGGAATATGCTGATGGATGGCTAGATATGGTGACAGACTTGGAATGGTGTAAGCTGTTACCATCTCTGATTTGAGATGTGACCATGTGGATGCATTTCCTATACCATAATGCAAAAGCAAGACAGATGAGCTGAAAGATCTAGAGAAAACTGGAAGTCAATGCATCTTTTAAGCCCAAGTGCTGATTTACAATGAGAAAGTTATGTTTAGTTTCCGCAGTTCTCCTGAAATCAAACAACATGAAAATATTTGCAGATGACTCCAGGCCTGCTTCTGCCAGCAAGTGGCACTCATGGTTTAGGCCAGTAGGGATGTAAGTTCATAAAGCAGGACATATGTATGACTTGAAAGCCCAAAATTTAAAGTTAGGACCCAGAAGTTGTGCTGGCCTGCTAGCTGATCCTATAGGCACAGAAACTCCACATGGGCTTGGCATCTGCACACAGGTTATTTCCTGAACATTAGGTCAGAGCAGCTGGCTGTTTCCTTGGCCCATCAAAGCTGTCAGGAGCAAGGCACTAAGGAAGAGACAGGTAGGGAACTAAGTTCTTACAGTATGCCTCATATGCACCAACAAATTCATGCCATAAAAGTTACAGGAGACATTTGAAGACCATGGTGCCCTGCCTTTCCAGCCCTTTGTCTTTCTAGAACAGCGAGGAAGGTAGGACGGTCATTCATGATAGCACAGACATTTCACTTTCCTCTTGTACCTGTATGACAACAAATTTAACATTGTCTCTTGGAGAGGAGAGCACATAAACTTTAAGCCACAGGGTGCTGAAGAGGAATTGTTCCAACTCTGATGTTGAAGCCGTGTTACCATGCAGCATATAAACCATCTTTCTGTGGATTAGGAAAACACAAAAAGTTGAGATTGCAGCCCACAGTTCAGGCCTCTCTCCTGAGGCAGGAGTGGTCTGAAATTTTTGAATGAATGTTAATTTGAGGTTCAGAAATAGAATTTAAAATAAGGATAAATAAAGGTATATATAAAAAAGTATAAGCTGTGAAACAAAGCCAGTAAACACCATTTAAAGAGATGATGTAGATAAAAAGTGGATGTATAGATGCCTACATATACTTCCAACCACTCACTACACCCCAGGGAGCTGGCTGAGGCAATTCCTCTGCCTAAAACAGGAAAAAGACTTGTACAGAACCTATAACAGCTCCAAAGACCAAACTCTGAAGACTGGGAAACATTTCTAGCAAAGTTAATCATGCTAAAACACTCAAGCTGCTTCACTTCTTGTGCACAACAGGCAGTCAGATAAGCCACAGTCTGGTGCTGGTAAGGTTGTCTCTGAACTTCTGGGGGCTCAGCAGGCTGCAAAGGGTATGGGGGATCCTGACACTTGCACTGGGAGGAGGACATCCAGCCTCCCTGTGCAGACCTGCGTGGCCTGGGGAAACGGGGAACCTGCTTTTAAGGCTCCAGTCCTCACACAAAGCCAGAAATCATGAATACCCAACAAGATCTTGCAGCAGCTGAATTCTTGGTAAGATGTTGGGTGTTTTTTTCCTCCTGAGAAAAGAGAAAGGGAAAATGAGGCTCTGCTTTCCAAAGACCATGTGGAAACTTTCTCTTTGTGGTTTCCACCGATGTTAGAGTAGCTCTAAGGAAAGCCTGGGACTGAAGCCTAAACCTAAGGGACAGATTTGAGATCTTGCAGATGGGAGAGAGCTGTAATACTATTCCTGGCCAAAAACCTCTCCAATTTGCCTTTATACCTCCACCCCTCTGTTTATGCATGGAGGAAGGCCCATTGGAGTAAGACAAACAAGCCGCTGTAGTTAATCCCACTGAGAGGAAGCCTAGTCCTGCATCCACATCCCAAATTCCTGTGTACCTGCTTACAGCTGGGCCAGACCTTTGGAGCATCTCTTGAACTTGCATCTTCAACCTGCAGCAAGAGACCACATCTGTTAATATCACTGTGGGCCATCCGTCCTGTCCAAGGCTGGTAAGGATCTGAGACCTCAACAAATGCATTAAAACATGAACAAATATTTTTTTGAGGGGTCTCCGAAATGCCAGGACTTGTTCTGGCACAGCCTGAAAAGAGGCACAACAGAAGCCAATGGACTGGCTTAGGCAAGCAGGTATTTGTGTAATTCACAGAAACAGGAACCAGAATAAGAACCATGAATAAACCAGAACAATGAATGGTCTCAGAATCTAATATTTATTGATAACTTCTGTTTAAAACATTCTCAAATCAGCCTAAAAGTGTTTATTCACCTATCCATGTCCTCAGGTCATTTGGATGTGAGAAGAAGAACTGAGATATTGTTAGTACACAGGCTTGCTTAAGAGTCACAGCCTCATAATTTCTTCTACCGTGAGATAAACACTACATTTTCTTCTTGATAGTCCATTTTTGTATGTGAAATTACTTTGCATTAGCTTTATACACAAGAATAATGTCTTGTATCTATTAGAAGATAAATAAACAAAAACCCCAAACAAACCAAAGCAAGCAAACAAAAACCCAAACAAAAACACAAGACCCAGAAGAAAGGGATCCTTCTGAGCATCGTAAGGGTTGCAGTCCCTGATATTGTTTCCAAGTGAATATCCTTCAGGTGTATTCACCAAGCAATATGTTTTCATGGTCAGTTTTTAAGATCAAAGAACATAAGGGGTGTGGTTCAATGATGGCAGGAGATGGAGCATGAAAATGCATGTAGTAGCCTATCCCACAACATAGCTTTGAATAAATTAAGATGGGAAAGTAAGAGTTGTTTAAAGTCAAAAAAGGGAGTTTGGTTCTCAAATAGCCTGAAAGCAAGGCTGCCACAGCTCTGTGAAATGGGGCAGGTGATGCACATGTCTGTGACAGCAGGGAACAACTTGGGACCCAGGAGCTCTATTTCACACGTTTTTGTATTTGTATATTTAGGTGAATGTTCTTCTTCATCTCATTTTTTACATGTTTGGATTTGCAAGCAGGATGCAAAACTGATGTCATTACTGAGTGGAGAAATAGAGACAATATAGGATTTTGATCAGAGAGACAAGTAGAAAAAGACCCAGAATTTACAGAGCCAATTATTTCTTTCATCAAGTCATTTGAGTGTAACAGATATTAAGGTAAGATTTAGCAGTTTATGTAGCAAATCTATTCAAAGAAATAGGTTTACCTATGACACAAAAACCTTCTCTAAGAGTTTTTCATTACATTAGGGTCAAGAGGAACATTCCAGAAATACTTCACAGGGATAATACTGGACTCTCTATGTGAAAAAATTTATAGTGAGAATTTGGTATTATGCAAGTTTTCCATTCTCATGAGAAACTATTCCTTGATGTCTCTGCACATAGATTATTTTATTTGCATTTCAAAGGACCTCAACCAAGGTAAGTGCCCCAGTGTTTCAAGACCACAAGTTCATAATAAGAAATTGTCTGAGAGAAGTTAGAGTAACCTGAGCTGCAGTATCCTATTGCACACCCAAAACTGCTATTCTGAGATGTAACTATAATAATGTAAGTATGAAAAAGAGGCTGCTCCAGCTTCCACACTAACATGGACCAGAAGTATTAACCATAATTCCTGTAGCTGTGAGAATATGTAAATGGTATAGGAGGACAGGAGGAAATTCTCCTTCTGCAGAATTCATTTTCTGATTAAGAGTGGAGCTGCTGTGTAGGTAAAGATGTAAGCACAAATGTCAGTATTGAGCAGCCAATGACTAACCTCTTGTTGCCAACAGAAAATATACTTTCAGCTTGTACTGTTTTATTCTTGTAATGACCTATTCTAATTAGTTTTTAGCTCAATGCACTAGGAGCCATTTGCTAACTGGAGTTTTAAATATTAATGCAGAAGTGTTTAAGATGTGTCCATTAAGGCTGGTAAAGTTGTGTTTGATTAACGGGCTTTTCATAAATGCACTGACACAAACTCTTTTTTTTTTTAATTAATTCAGCCTGCAAATGAACATCATCCATTTTGCTATCATATTTTATCAGTCTGTAAAGTGCATTCTCACTTCAATTTTCAGCCCTGAATGCAGAACACTTTGTGAAAAATGACAGAATTTTAATGAGAAAGTGAACAACATGCCATCAACACCCTTTCGCCAGTAAAAATGGAAAAACATCAAGCTTTAAATCATGTTCCCTCCACACCTTTGGACATCTGCTATTCTGTCTGAGTCCTCAAAATCTGCTATATCTATCACCAGGTGCAGCCTTTAAACGCTGAGGAGCTTTCTGCTTCATTGGTTGGCATGGCAACAGTTGTCAAATCATCCCTTGATAATGCTCTTTAATTGATTGTATAAATTATTTCTGAGATACGTGATTGCAAAACGATGTACTGAAGCTCTTAAGTACACTGATAGGAGTCTGTGCATTTAAAAATGCACTGCATTCTCTGACCCTAGCTGAGAACCTGACCCTCTTATAAGCCTGAAATTCTTTAGATGAAGCATAAACATCAAGCATTGAGAAAAAGTTCAAAATTATGGCAAAGGTATAATGTACTCCAAATGCATGTTAACAGTTATACCAGGAAAGGTGACTTACAAAAACATCAACAGCAATAAAGCTGTTGTTACTCGTTTGCTTCTGCACAGAGAACTAAACGGTCAGGGACCACAGAGATGCTTTCTTATCCATTACACTCTGAACCATTTCAGATCACTAACTACTAGTGTAAACTCCAAGAGTAATGTTTCTTTGGCCAAAAGGAGACATTTGCAGTGGAAATGCCATTATTTGAGCTGGTTGTCTAGACTTTTACGGCCTGCAGAGAGAAAGAAACATTTCTAAGACACATTAGTAAACATCTAAAGAAAATCAGGGCAATTGCTACATTCAAAAGGCCAGCTTCCCTCTATTAGCTATAAAAGGCTCTTGGTGTGACTAGTTCACATGGAGGTACCTGCATTCCAGATATCAGAAGTAAACTGATATGATTAATTTTTTTCCTTCTGTCTTTTGCATTTTTTTTTTTTCAACTTGTTCAATGATTTATGATAGCTGATAAATTCTTTTAAGTTCATGCTTAAAGTTATCTGTTTTTTGCAACTCTGGTTCCATTATTGTAAAACGTCTGAATGTCAAGATAAATATCCTATCGGAATATACTAGTGATGCCTAGATCAATAAGTATTCACTAAGATGAACACTGAGTTTCCCTTTGTGCTTGCAAAGAATTGTGGAGTTATTAATCTGGTTTTGTCTGTAAATTCCAATGTCACAAATACTAATAATTAATAGACTTTTGTATTGGTGAACTGCAATTGGCCCTTAACATGTTGAACAAGCTTTAAATCCCAAGTAGCATTTCAACACATGGATGAACATAGATAATGATTTATAAAGATATGCAGGGCTTATCTCAGCTGTGAAGCACAACATTTCACTGACCCTCAGACAGAAATTAAGCCTCTTTGTGAGGGACACCCTCTATCTCCATGAAACAGGGAAGGAGGTGTCTTTTGGTAAGAAAAGGGTAATTAAAAAACCTAAAACGTTACTAACAGAATTTAAATGTCTTAGGTTTAGATAGAAAGATGGGGTTTTCTTAGGCAATGCAAAATCCCACATCCACTGATACAGACAGTACCTTGCAGAAAAGAGGTCTTGGTGAAGATAAATAGCCACATATCTGTTGTATATTTATCTTTCCAAAATGTAGGTCATAAGACAAGCAGTGTCCCACAGCATCATATGGAACTGGGTTCTCCTCATACCAATAGTCCTCTCATACTCATTATCTCTTAGTCCAGCATAAAGAGATTAAATATGTGCACAGACACACATACATATTTCTCTTCATGTTGGTAATTAGAAAATGGCAGAGAAATGGTTCAATCATCTGCTGTCTAAAAACATACAAGGTATTCTGTACTAAATGGGTGGAGGTCCTGGAATGGGTCCAGAGGAGGTAACAAAGATGTTTAAGGGACTGGAGCATCCCTCCTACAAGGACAGGCTGAGGGAGCACCCTCAAGAAGAGACAGCTGAGAGGGGACCTCATCAATATCTATCAGTATCTGAAGGGAGGGTGTCAAGAGGATGGAGCCAGGCTCTTCTCAGTGGTGCAAACAATAGGACAAGAGGCAATGGCAGAAACCGAGGCACAGGAATTTCCACCTGAACATGAGGAAGAACTTCTTTACTGTGCAGGTGACTGAGCACAGGAACAGATTGCCCAGAGAGTCTGTGGAGTCTCTATCTCTGGAAATATTCAGGAGCTGTCTGCAGGCAATTCTGTGCCATGTACCCAGGGAGGTTGAGCAGAGGGGTTGGAACAGATGACCCACTGTGGTCCCTTCCAATCTGACCTGTTCTGTAATTCCATGATTCTGTGAATTTGTGTTTATCTACCCGTGTTGGAGTCCATTTGGTGCTTGCAGTGCAGGCACTCTTCGAGAGGCAAAGAGAAATGGAGGATTTTCTTTTGTGTTAAATTATCTATGCAGTAATTATATATTGCTCTCATTTCTGAAAGTTGTAGGTTTTTCTAGCACTCAAAAAATAAAGAATTAAAGTATAGAATAATCATAAAATGAAAGACAAAGAATCATCATCTATTTTTATGTATCTAGAAGATATGATCTATCCAGATTATAATCTAGATAGAGAGAATTGGGTAAATTATCCTTATTCTTGGATGAGATAAATATGCCCAGCAATTGAGATATATATAACTGTCTTGCCTTGCATTTATCTTCTTCAACCTCAGATTGAAGATCTTCAGGAACTGAATTCTGTTTCTTATATTTACTGTCTTTGTAAATTCAGTGTTCATTTCCTAGCTATTTGTCAGAAATACTGTAAATTCATCAAAACTCACACACTGATCACCATCTAACCAGAGAACACATAAATATATATGTCAGACCTCATTAGTGAAAACTGTCACTGGCAAATGCCTGTTTCCCCTCCCTTACATGCTACAAATACCTTATGCAGCTGATGATCAACAGCTGCTGCTGCCTAATGAGCCTGAATCTTCAGCACTGCCCCCTCAGATACGGCTGGTGTTGCAACACCTTTGAAAACTTCAAAACCAAACAAACTGGCTGCTTTATACCCGAAGAAAATGATTTTCTGGAAGGAAGGGTCTGTCCTGGAGGAAGGACCTTCTTAGCGTGAGTGCTTCTGCTGAACTCAGCGCAGGAATATTTCATGGCTGAGAGAGAAAGATCTTGCAAAGGTGGGAAATCCCCACTGGGGCTCACAGCTGAGAGCCAAACATCCTAAACTCCATCTGGCAGCGGCAGGCAGGCTGGGAAGATGCTGCAAGCCTGGGTAGCATGTGCCTGCAACAAGTGACCCACTTAGTCTGCAGCCCGCTGCATTGGTGCTGCCACAGTGCCACGGGATGGGGGATGGATGGATGGATGGATGGATGGATGGATGGATGGATGGATGGATGGATGGATGGATGGTCTCACCTAGGCTGCTGGGGCACCTGCTTGTCTCCCTGTGGCAGCTGGTGCTGGCTCTCCCAGCAGCCCTGTGCTCCCGTCCTCCGAAATGGCTGTCTTCCATGTCCATCAACAACAGGAAGAAAGGAGATTCAATTCAATCAAATGAGATTGTGTTAGGAATTAGAACTTTTTTTAACCCTCTCTGATCTGTTATATCTGGGGTTGAGTGATGAAGGTAATATTACACCTGCAGCACTGGAAATCTCTCAAAATGTTTTAGAAAAGGTGGGTACCACTTCAGTATTGCTGATCTTTGCCTTTTCAGGTCTCCTTGGCCCCTGGTTATAGCAAATGTGGGCCCTTTCCAGTTTCAGGACAGGATCTGTGCAGATTCTTGAAGTGTGTACATGCACATACATGCATATATACACATGATTCAGCTGACAAACTGTAGATCTCTTCATACAAGGAGGGATTTAACTCCGAAAAAAACCAAATTACTCTGAAGGCTGAAACAAGCTGGAAGCAAATGTTGTAAGGGAGGCTCCTCCTCCTCCATGCGAGTCCCTTAAAGATTTCTGGTTGTTCTGAAACCGAATTTCCACTCCAGCATTTTGCCTTGCTTGGAGGCAGCTGTGAAATAGCAGCAGCTGATTAATGCCAGGTGTACATTCAAATCCACGCATCTGTATTTGTTGCTGCAAACTTAAGTAAGCAATGACCAAATGTGGCTTTTCTAAGTGCAGTTTGAACTGTGTGTGCATACAGAAACTTAATCACTGTCAGCTGCTATGTCGCAGGCTCAGAGGGCCCTAACCACAGAGGAAAGCTCAAAGGAAAGTTCAAAAGGTATTAACCACTTGACACGTCTTGTGTTTTGGTATATTTTTGGATAACTGGAGAGTGATACCAATTTTTAGTCTCAAGTCTTCTTTTCCTTTCAGTGGAAGAAGACAGAAAAGAGGATTTTTTCCAAAATTATCTAATTTCGTTGATTTTCTGGCCTGTATCACCATCGAACAAAGTACAGGAAGGGCTGATTCACCTAAGGCTTGTCCTTTTTGTGCAGTGAATGGGCAACATCAGGGAAATTCCTCTCACCACTTAAGATAGATTCACCTTTCATTGTCCCTGTGACTGGGGGCTCCCTGGTGAGTTGTTTGAATACTTTGCTTCGATTAAGAGAAAACAGGAAAATAAACAAAGCTAGTTTCAGAAAACCAGGATCCAGTATCATACAGCCCATGACAAAGATGGTGAGGAAAGCCTGTCCTAACTGAAGTCAGTGCTGAAAACTGTGGTGATTTCAATGGGAGCAGCATTTTATGCAGTATTTTCTGTGAATGCAATATCCATCTTCAGGTCTTCAGACAACAATAATAATAATAAATGAAAAGCATCACCTATCTCAAAACTGCTGTCCGGGATATAAAATTTGTTATCAAGGTATAAAATCTATTTTTGATGCCTGAACAAGAAAAAAATAGGGAAAGGACTGAAAATGTTGTGAACAAACGTGAGAAGGAGAGAGGAGGGAGGGAGTGGAAGTTACTTCTGAAGCTGTGCTGTTGGAGTATGCAGACTTGGCAAAACAAGTCACATATGTATGTCATCAGTAACTTGAAGTCTCTGAATAACATGAAGTTGGAGCAGATGCTGACTTGAAATCTCATTTGTAGCAGGGTTAAATCATGTGTGGGTAATTATTAAATATTAAAAGCACAAGTCAAAAAGATTACCCAAAGAAGGAAAAAATGGAATATTTCATAAAACTTCTTGATGAGGAGGTGCTGATGAATGAAGACAGGCATAGGGATGGATTTAAGCACCAGACTGAAACATTATCAATTTTGCATGCCAGGTGTTTTATAAAGGCTACAGAATTCCCACTTACCCTTGTCTCAGGTACAGTCCTTTCCCATCCTTGGACTCCATCTTTTCAATTCCTTGTGGAGAAGGAAGAATATGAAAGCAGCACTTGGACTGGCAGAGTCTTGCTCCTGTTTAACCTCATTTGTCTGTCATTTGTGGACAGGAAGTAAAAATCTCTTAAGGCTTCTGGTGCTTTGAGCCCAATGAAAACCCATAAAACTGGGTTCTTAAGGGACAAGCCAGCTCTTAGACTATGATAACACGAGGACAGTGGCACTGGAAAAAGCATGCCATTTCTAAAGACTTTGGCAAAGGTCTTAGTGGAGAAGGGTGTGAGACTATCCAGCTCTTCACTGTAACTGCTTAAATTGGAGCTAAGGCCACTTGCTTCCCCCAGGATGATTTCTGCCTTTCTGAGTCTTTATATGAAGTTAAGAAAGATGGACGATATTTTACTATAAAACCTAGCAAACAAACACCCAAATACCTGAATGTTCACAACTGTACATTCAACCATAAAGACTTGTAGCATTTTTGAAGTAGAAATTAGGCTGTGAAGAGCTACAGCAGAACTAAATATTATTTCAAGACTTGATATTTTAAGCTGATATTTATTTTCTTAATCTGCCTTACTTTTATTCCCCATGGACTAGGTGTAAGCAGTAGTGCAAAGAAGAAAAAATCCAGCTGTAAACCCCTGAACACTCTTCATTTATCAGGCCCCTGCCTATAATTCTTATGGTAGTCCCAACGTTCCTATTAAAAAGTCTCAATACACCTATAAATTTCCAACAACAGACCTTTTTGCTCAGTCTTGGCTTTCTGATTGCATCTTCTTGAAATCTAAAGAAAAAGCTGAGCATGGTTCATAAGTTCATAGGGAAGTTCATATATTGTGGATATGCTATTTTTTCAGAGATGGATTTTGGGATTTAATTTCATTTGTTGAATTACAAGGGGTCTCAAAACTTCGGAGTATTATCCAAGTAAGTATCAAACTCCTGAATAATTTGCTGCTTGCAGAAGAACAAATACAGTGATACCAGCTAGCCAAAGGTAAGTTGCAATGTTTATCAAATATTGGGGTTTATTGTGGCAGCTACTGTGTTTCACAATTTACAGACTAGGATTCTCCTAATAGTGCAGTAAAATTGGATTTGAGAACAACAGGATCTTATAATCTCAAAGCTGCTTAAGAACATTCTTCAATATAAGCTCTGCTCTCCTCTTCATGTTTTAACTCTCCGCATAAAAATCACTGAAGGTAATACGCAAAATCTCAAAGAGAAGGGGAATACTAGGAAAAAAAAATGCCTTAAGAGTGCTGAGCACAGAGGTGGGAGGAGAGATGCAGGGTGGGACAACACGTTTGCTTTGCTGCAGAGACGCTGAGGGCTCAGGTGACCAGGTGTGAAGGCTGCCACTTCCACTGATGTCCCAGCACTCCTGGCTGTCGGCCTCAGCACCTGGATCCATTTGCAGCTGCACAACCTTCTCGGCCAAATTCTTGGAAAGACAAAGGTCGCATTGTGCTCTCTGCTGTAAATACACAGCGGCTGCTGCAGCTGCAGGAATGGAAGTGAGAGCAGAAGCCAGCCAAAGTTGTTGCTGTAAAATTGCAAATGGGCATTTGGAAAATAAATTCCCATCAGAAGTTTTCATGAAGGCTTTACTTCGGCTGATAGGTTGCCCAGTCTGAGTATATAACCCCAGGCCTATGTCTTTTCTTGCTATTAGTTGTATATTAGTGTAACTCCATTAACTTGGCTGCAATATTTCCAGATGCCCTTGGAGGAGAGAGAACATCTTTGTTTATCTGGTACGAGTAGCAATCCTTCAGCTCAGCCTGTCTGAGCAATGCTGGCGGAGGAGTCTGTACCTCCTCCTAAGCAGGGCAAACCATCTCACTGCCCGAGCCAAAGTTCACTGCCAAGCTATGCTGTAGCAGCACAGACAAAAAAAAAAGACCTCAATTCACAAGATAAAGATGGGTACATGAAGATTCACTAGCTAGCAAAAAATGTAATTACTCTTCTCTCTTAAGATGTCTTTAAAGAAATTGGCTAGATAGTAAAATCTTTTGACTGAACCAGAAAAATTGTATTAAGAATACATAAATATTTGTAGATATTCAAGGTAGAGAGAAAAATTTCACCCTGGAAGCTCATCTACTGTCATGAGAAAAATTCTTTCAGAAGCCAAGAGTGCTTCTCAAACAGCTGCAGTGCTATATCTGAGAGTGGAGGAGTGTTTACTTACTTTTCTTCTAAACTTTGGTTAGAATAAGATCACGCCTCTCACTCTCCTCTGAATCCAGTATAGTTGGCTATTTGAAAATTTTTCAGGTCTCTGGTTTCCCTGAACCTTTCTTGCTAGGATTGCTCCTTTAGCAGTCCTATTGCTTGTTTAGTTTCAGGAGCCGGGGTGAGACCTAGAAGCAGGTTGCATAATTTTCATTTGCAATTGTGCCATTCTGTGCAAATGGGCTGTCATTAGTGTTTTATTATCTAGAGAGACCAGTGCAAGAGACCACCCTTAAGTCATTCACATCTTACAAGACCACCCTAAGGTTGCCCAATACATGTGATTCTGGTTTGCCTTTATGAGAAATATACTTTCATTAAGATTTTTCTCAGACCTTGGGATAATTCCTCAAGACTGGTTTCATTGTACAGGAGCTGCTGAAGCATGGGGAAAAAAGAGACTTCATAGCTGCACTCCCTTTTGGTACATTATAACAGCAGCGTCTATAGGTGGAGTAGAGTTACAAATTTATTAATGATAAAAGACTCTAATATCAGTTTTCATCATTCTTTGTGTTTTCCATTTTACAGACATCCATAAAATTATGCTTGTATCCATACATTTTACCATTCCAATGGGAAATTATTAATAGTTGTAGATTTTATGCATGATACTGTTTTAAGTGCAGCTTTTTATTTTCTTTATTTGTTGAATATGGGTTTAATAACAGGGTGGGAGGATAAGGAAACTCCTGATGTGCAAACAAATAATGTTATTCAGCTGGCCTATTCGATATCAAATGTAAAACTTCTGTGTTAAAGTGGTAATGGTGTCTATATAGATTCAAAAACTACAGCTGGGTATGAAATGTTCACCATTCCATGTTTATTATGAATCATTCTTTGTTTCCACACAGTCCTTTTATAAATGTTCATCATACATGCAAATGCATAATGCATTTTTCCTTATTCAGCCTAACACAGATTCTGTGATCCCCTGTGAACAATCAGCCTGGGAAAGGCTTTGCTGTCTTAACTCATCGCATACACTGCAGCTCTGTGCCTGTTTATTGTGCTCATTGTCCATGCTCAGCAGAGAACTGAAACGTAGCATTTTTTAGTCCTCCTTTGATGCACCAAATCCAAAGGTTTTCCAAGTAATCAAAACAACTCCAGACCATCCCCCCCGGCATGTGAATAGCCGAGCAATCTCTAAATTAGCACTTGGTTTGCGTATATGAAAAGCAGTAACAGCTACTGTGAAATGGAGCAGGGTGTTCCTTGCACACTCACACACACAGCGTATCGAGTAGGTGCATCCTCCAGCTTTCTTTTGCGTAGTGTCATTTTTAAGAATGCATAATAGGTATTCAGCATTGTACTTTAAACTTGCAAGTCTTCTGGAGTTCAATTAAGTGTAATCACAGTGTTCTGCCCATGTATATCCCTGTATGTGACAGTGTGAGAACATGATTACAAAGGGGTGAGGAAGGGAATGGTAATGTGGCCTTTACACAGCTATGAAATGAAGTGCTGTAACAGACTGTGTAGGTTCATTTGTGATAGCCTGCGTGGATTTACACCTAGGAGACTGTTAAGGAGAAAGTTTAGCATCAGGCTTGAGCATGGCACAGCCCTTTACTATCAGATAAAGAAACTAACCTCATTCACCAGTGGTGGTGACATAAACACCCAGCCCAGCTGTGGGGTCCTGGACACCAAGGCTCAGAACAAACTGCAGGTCACTGACAATGTTCATGCCAGCCAATTATGATTCCTCTTCCTCTTTAATTACTTTTCATTGAGGTGGGACCCATGATATTATCATTCTCTGCTCCTCTGATTCAAGCAGCCAACATAGGGAGCATATATCGGGATCTCAAAAACATTCAGAAAGGTGACTGAAGAATGCTGCATGAAAGTACAATTTTTGAAAATTTGATATGGTCTTTGTTGGACATTTCCTTTCCTTATCTGCTTGTATTTTCGCTTTCAAGTTGATAACACCCAGGCTGAGTTGAAACATAGTGATATTTCTGCCATTCTCTTCTGAGTTCATTGTGACTTTTTATCATCAGCAGAAATAGAGGGAGACTGAATTAAACAGAAGCTGCAGAACTTGGAGCTTGTGATAACAATACAAATGGATTTTCTCTAACAGAGAAAAACAGCTGTCTCCATTATTTGAATGCTTCACCTTTCTCCATTCCATTAATTGGGTCTTTGATCACAAGCTGAGGTGGAGAGGCCCTGATAAGGAATAAGTTATTAGTAAAGTAGCCTAAAGGAATGAATTGGGCCTAGTACTTGCTGCAGAAGATGAGATAAACCCATAATGCCTGTGTATGTGAGTGGTAGAGAGTGATAGGGCCCTCAGACTGCCCTGAACTGCTTGCAAGAAGACTAATACTCTAGTGCTATGATAGCTAATGCAGGATATAAATTTAGCTCCCGGGAATGGAATAGGATAAAAATTCCATAAAGAGTTTTCTGTAAATGGCTTACACTTTTATATCAAACTGTGTCAGAGTATTCACAAAAAAAAAAAAAATTCTTGATCTCACTGTATGTTGAACACAACTGGAGGCTTTCAGTATAAGAAGAGGGAAAAATTACTGTTACATTTTTTCACCAAGACATTAATAAGAGCACCCTTTGAAGTGCGGTAAAGCTAAATTGGAGGAATTACATTTGATTGAATCTAAGCCTGTTTATTTTTTATTTCGGCAGAGCAGACGTTGAGTGATTTGTAATACTTCATTGGAAATCTTCAGGAACTTGCTATCATGTAATCCATTTTTTTGCTGAAGAATACGACCGCGGGGGACAAGGCCATATTGGTTTGTTGTTAATGTACTGGAAAGAGGTACTATGGAGAAAACAGTTAATATTAAATTACGAACACAAGGTTATCTTTCTGCTGCACATGCTCCACTGCCCTAGGCAGGGGTAATCTGTTAATAGCATTCAGCCAAAATGACACCATTAAGGAACTGAAGCTACACATCTTTTGCAAGCTGAATGATGTATAAAGCTGGTTTTCTATCATCCTAGATGCAATAAATTATCCATGCTGCTAAAAATTGATACAAGTCAGAAGTTTGATAAAACCGGCACCCCAACACAAATGGAAGTGCTGCTTGTCAGGAAAGGACACAGAGATGTGAGTGCTGCAGGCCTCCCTTTTATTTGTGCCTCTTTTTCCTCTTTTCTGATTTTTCGTGTTTTAAGTGGCAATCCAGCACATTGCCTACAGTGGTATGTAAATGGTGGGAGACCAAATGTGGAAAGGCAGAAAATGTATAGCCCATAAAGCGGTGTAGATGAGGAAACACTAAAGATGTACATCCCCGGTCTAGCTTGAATGAATCACTGCCTTTTACTGTCTGCTCTTCACTGCAGTTGTCTCTATGAATAAAAGTAAAGGCCAGGTTCAACAGCTTCTACTTAAGTGCAGCTGTCTAAGACCACTGGTCTAGATTTGTCCAGCACCACCCTGTGATACATGAGCTCTCAATTCCTCACACTGAAACTGTTCCACGTTGTTATGTCATAATGAAAGCTTTTTATCATGACAGAAAAGCCAGAACAGAGTGTTGGGAGCCCTTTTAACTGTAGGAATACACAGGACAGTTTTCCTTTCCAAAAATTAACTTCTTAGACTGCATGGATTTACTGTTGGCTCAGACTCTGCCCAGAAGGACCTGGAGTTAGATCCATGAAGGTCACAGTACCGCGTCATATTTAAACGCTTAAACAGGATAAAAATGTGGTCCTCAAACCCTTTTCTCAGCTTCTTCTTGTTCCTGGGAAGACTAAAGCCTCTATGAAGTCTGTGGTCTGTTGTTGAATTTGTCTGAACTTGTCCCAAGAGAAGCTGGGGCACTTGACCCTCAATGGTACTGAGTAGCCACACATCTCACACACCTTCCTCCCTGTTCTGCTTCCACTGGTTGTGGAAATGAGTCATCCTCAAGGGATGCTCAGCAGATATGACTCTCAGCCACCTTGGGAGAAGGGTTATCCCTTTTCTTCCCCTTTGTTGAAGGCTTCAACTGAGAGCACAGAGGAGAGAGTTCAGCCTCAACATGAGCATCACTGATGATGTTCAGTAGTGGACAGCAACACACACCACCCTTCCTACTTTGCAGGAAGTAAAGAAAAGTGCAGTGAGCTGGTAAAAAAGCAAAAAGGAAGAGGTGGGATATTTTTGGGTCTGCTAGATAGGCACTCGTGTGAAAGGGAAAAGGACAGAGAAACCAGGGTTTCCCTCACTGTGCCAAAAAGTAGTGTTTCAGCTTTTTTGTCCTTTGTCCTCTGTATTCTTTTTCTCCACTCAGTAACGACACCTGGTTTCCCCTAAGTTAGCCTGTTTGAAACTCTACTGTCTGTCCTAAAGCAGTTTCTGCTGAAGGAGGAGGTTGTGGTTAGGTAATGTGATGGACTGCATAGATGAGCTGTCTTCATTCTTCTGTCTAAAGGTATAGACCAATCCTGGGGACCCACCCCATGTAACATTTTCAATTTTACTAAAGCTTTCTAAGCTTTAGTAAAAATTTTTTAAGCAGAGGGTTTTTAGAAGCAAAATCTCCATGAGGCCCAAGCAAAAGCAACAATGCTAAGCTTTTGTCACTCCAATTTTTGCATGGTTCAAGGGCACCTGCATCCCAGTACAACACAGGAAAAAAGGCCCTACATAGATTTAAGTAAGATTTAGTTGGTTTCAGAGAAGTGCAATATGACTGCACAAAAAATTTCATCCTGTTGAGTTCCAGTTCTTCCCTGTTTGCTGCCTTGTGGCAAGATCCCTTATAGTACCCCAGCAACCTATCTCAGATAGCCTAGATGTCTCCTCACACAGGAGATATATATGTATATACAAGTTTACTGTTGTTTCATTGCTTGTACTTGTAAAAGAAGTAACAGGAGTAATTGTATCAATCCCAGCTCATCATCAGAATTACCCCATGCCCAACCATATCCGCATACCATGAAACACACTGGGAGGATTGCAATAGCCACAACAAGGAAAAATGTGATTAAAGCACTTAGTACCAGATGGGAGGGATGAGTATTTTTAAAGACAGCACGAAGGCTCTCAGATGGTTATTTGATACATACTGATACTTGAAAGATTGAGAGTGGAATTATTATGGTATATTAAATCAAGACAAAACAGAAAAAGGGAAGGCCAGATGACTTTGAAACAGCACAAAATATTTGTAAGAGAACAGTCTAAATGAGCCTCTAAAAACTCATTAAGTAGGCCTAGATTCTGAATGATGAGATAAATTGAGCTCCTGAGTATGGGAGCATAACTTCTTGTATACTCATTCAGCCTCTTAGTTACATATTTATTGAAATTGTATGGAAATTTATTTTAACCACTGAAAGACAAATTTGAAGTTCAATCTTTTTGCTTTGTTTTTCATTTTGCATGAGTTTAAAACTGTCTCTTGCTCCAAATCTAGGGAAGATAATTTGATTTGGTCAAATGACATGATTACTGATGTAGTTTCTAAATCTCAAGCTAAACTGAAGAGATGATATATGATATATGAATGTAATTTAAGTCAGATCTCTAGAGAGGAACATGCTGTAGTCTCACTGTCATTTACAGCTTCAGAAAGTAATTGAAAAAGTGCTATTAGATTAAAATCGTATTCTTTTAATCTGCCTTGGTACAGGTGTAGGTGGCTGACGGTCCCTCTAATGAGTTGGTAAGGAAGGACCAAGTCTGATTAAAAATAGAACATTTCCCCGCAAGACTTTCCATTGCTTTTCAGAAAAAGCAGTTTTCCCAGTGAAAATCCCTGAGCAGGAAGAAAGGCAGAGACACAAAGCACCTGCCTGCAGTGTGGCACAACAGGCACCATTTCAGAGTTGGCGTCACCCTTCCACCACCAGCCTCAGCCTTTGGCTCTCCTGGGGCGAGGAGTTACACCTTGGGACATCAAATGGCCACATGCAGCACAAGGTCCCTGTGCATCTGGTGTTGCAGGAAGGATGGGGAGATTTGATCCTTCCTGAACCACCGCAGCCTGGATGAGTCTCAGCAAACTTCATTGCTAGTGTTTGCTCTCTATTCTTTCAGAAAAAGCAGAGCTATAGGCAATTTTTGCAGCCCTTGGCAAATTTAGTGATATGCAAAGTACTTTTCTCAAAATGAAACGCCTGTTTTGTGACTTTGGGAATTTACAGGTGGAATGCATCTGAGGGGCCTACTTTATCCATAAATAATCCCACAGCAACAAAGAGAAATGCATATATCAGCAAAAGTCCTTTTCTTCTCTCAGGGCAGGGCTGGTCCTTTAAGTGTGCTCCTCAGGCCAGCAGAGCAATCGGGGCTTGTCTGAGTTTAAACTAAGGAGTCTGCCCTCCAACCCAGTGATTTCCTTTTCACATGAGACTTCTGATTGTGAAAAGAAATTTGCCTCGTCCTATAGATATAATGTAATGTTTTTTTGTCTAATTACTCATTCAAGTCATTACTGGTATTATTGAACTATGGGTAAAATGCACGGTAGTCAGAACTAACATAAGAAAAATGGGCCTTAATAAAAGAACATGCATTTTGCACCTTACTGAGCTGCACAGCAAATATTATACTAAATGGTTTCTCTTAAGACAGCATCTGTGTGCTGTTGTTAATGGGATAAACATTACAGATTACATGTGTTTTCCTGTCGTTGATAAAATCTGATCTAAACTGGAGTGTCTGACTTTTCAGTGAGATCAAAATTATCAGAAATGCCAAGGGAAGCACTCTTTTTGACCACGGATCTCTATAAAAGAGAAGGAAGCAGGAGCAAGGACCTGAGCAGTCATGTCAGTTAAAGGGAAGTACTTGGGCAGGAGTAAAAGGAACCTATGGATCAGCACCCAGCTGCATTACGGGTGTCACAGCAGGATTTTACCTTGTCTTTCCAACAGACTCTTTTCAAGGGACAAAGATTGTGGGGGAGATATGTGAAAAGGTCAGTCAAGAAGTTTTTTTGTCAGCAGTTCAGAGCCTGACATGCAAACATTTGCAATGGAATTTGATGCATGAGCTGATATTGTTTCAACACCTTTTTCTGTGCTTTGTCAGATATCAATCAAGTTTGTGGATGACCTCAAACTGGGCAAGAGTTAATACACTGAGGCAGTGGGTGATGGGGAACCCAGCTTCAACAAAGCCAAAGGCAAAGCCATCCTCCCAGGATGGAATAACCCCATGCAGCACCCCACTTTGGCTGATGCATGGTTAGGCATCAGCTTTGCAGAGAAAGATCTGCTGGTCTTGATGGGGCAGCAGGCTGAATATTAAGTCAGCAATGAGGCCTTGAGGCAGGGGCATCCAGGGCTGTGTTAGTCCTTTCTAAGGACTTTCTAAGGTGCCAGAGGAATTATCATTCTCCTCTGCTCAACACTTGCAAGAAGCACTGTGTCAGTTTTGAACTTCTTAGTCCCAGAATCATCAGTAAGCTGAAGCGAGTCAAGCAGAGTGTCACTCAGATGTCCAGGAGCTGGAGCACACAGTGTATGAGGAGGGAATGAGGATTTGTTTGGTCTAGGGAAGACAAGGAGAAGGATGGATCTAATTATCATCTTCCACCACCTAATGGGTGTTTACAGAGAAGATGAGGTCAGATTTTTCTCAGGGGTGCACAGTGAAAGGCAGGAAGCAACAGTTGCACTTCTTGGCAGAGAAATTGCATCTGGATATTAAAAAAAAAAGAGAAAAAGCTTTCCATTATAAGTGGTTAAGCAGAGTAACAGGCTGTCTAGAGAGATGGTGGAGATGTCCTTGGAGAGTTTCAAAACTGACTGCAAAGTATCCCAAGCAACCTGACCCAACTTTGGTGTCAGTCCTCCTTTGAGGAGATGGGACAAAGCGACCTTCAGAGGTCTCTTCCAGCCTGAATTGAACTGTGATTCACTACCAATGTTTTAAATGCTTCGCTTTGAAGTCTGCAGAAATATCTTCTATGGAGAACAAGCTCTTTCTCTCTAATTTTAACCATCTGAAAAATAGATTGGGGAATTTGAAGAATGTGAAGTTAAATCACAATGTGATCTACAGAGCATGGTGTTTGCTTCTGGTTAAGTCGGTGATAGCCAGAAATCATTAGACAGGTTGGTATTGCTGTCATTTTGACAGGGGAGCAAAGAAGGAAAAGAATAAACTATTACCTTGCTCCCAGTTTGTTTAAAGACACAAAGAAATGATGGAGTGACCAGACTGGGATGTATTAAATTTGTTTCCAAAAACACTGGATTTTGGTTATGGGCATTTCAGGACAAAAATTTCAAAATAAATAATTCCCACTTTAATAAGGAAAATCTGTGTACAAGACCAGCTTTTGGACACAAATCACAGTGCCTGTGCTTCTAAGTAACAAGTTGCTAATGTAAATCAGGTGCTCAGAGGAAGAAGTGTCTTGAGTAATTTATTGTGGAAGGCAAATTTTGTGGATTCAAAATGTCTCCCCACAAATCTCTTTGGAAAATCAGTCCTCACATTAAATGCAACTTCTTTTGCTTTGTGGCCTGTGCAATTATATGTCTCCTACCATGTCAGTACAGTAACTTCTTTAATTACCCTTATACCACTCCCACTTCCCAAATTGACATTCAAAAATACAGGTGTGCAAAAATCATTAAGAGGAATAATGTTTGTATTACCCTCGAAATGGCTGCTTTAAGTTTTATTCTCAGAACATCAATCCACATGAGAACTTTGCAGATGTTAAAAACACATACACTCTATAAATTAATCTATGCCACTTGAGGGAATTGAAGGAAAGAAAGGAAATTCATATAATTCAGTGTAATGAATTCAGATATGTGGCTTTACCACCAGCTTCATTTTCATTTTAAGTGTGGAAACTGGCAATCAAAGTTAGCACAAAAGTGATATTCTTTTCATAAATGCACATGCTTCACTGTTGGATGCTTCTTGGCTGATAAGCCTGGGTTCTCAAGAGTATTTTCAGAGAGAACCAAAAGGCAATGCTGAATAGTTCAGATGCAAAAACTGAATAGGAAATGATGCTTCAGGCAAACAAAAGCCTCAGTAATGCTTATTAATTGATTATAAATAATTTTATCTTAGAATAAAGGAAATGATTCTACTAGCAGTTTTAAAACAGGGAGCCGCAGAGCAAGGGAAGGGGTGGGTGAGAGTGGAAGGGTACAATAAATACGAGCACTTTTATGCCATCTGTGAAAACGTAAATTGCAGTAGGTAAGCTGTGCAAAGGAAGACCTTCACAAAGTAGCGTGAGGGGTTTTTTAAGTGAGAAAAGTTATCAAATCAAATTATTCTCGTAGTGACCCCTACAAACCTCTTTTCATCCATGCATGGATTACTGGGGAAGCATTTGAGAAAGGACACATCTAATAACCTTTCATCCATCCCCGTTCTGGAAGTCTTTAGGTCTCTTCAGCCCTGCAGACTGGGACTAAAATCAGATGTTTAACTGGGCCCAAAATCATTCCAGCTCAGTTTGAGTTCCCATCACAAAAAATTCACCAGAATAACTTAGGTTTGCTTCCAGTGGGAGGCAAAAATAATGGTTCAGTGCTGTTTTCTGTTCTGGCACTGGTTTTCTGCACAGCTTCATGCTTCTCAGCTTGGGTGGATGGGTCAGGGATTGATGTCTGCAAGAAGACAGGGTGGCACCCTGCTAATGTGACACACAGCAGTGCCACAGCATTTGTAGGATGGTTACAGCTGATCACAGAGGCAGCAGTGGGAGCAGCTGTTTGCCAGTATTCAAAAAAACAGAAAATCTGCGGCCACCCCTGGAGGTTACCATGTCCTACCTCCTGCTCATAGTAAGGCTGGCATCATGGCTGCATGTGCTTGCCCAGGGCCTTTTTCAGTCACAGTTTAACTTCTCCAGCAACAGGGATTTCACAGACCTCCAGGGCAGCCATTCACCTTCTCTCTAACCCTGTCTAACTGAAGAATTTCCCAATTCAGAGATGGTGAGTGGAGTCTCAGTACCATGCAGTCCTGTGTAGGGGAGGTTCTTCTACCCAGATTGGGACACACCAATTTATCCAGGAGTTCAAAAGGTTTTGTTTCAACAGATATTTGTACAAGTGATAGAAACTACTGATGATCCTCTGATCACATCATCCCATTTATGATGGCTAAATATCTGGATCGTTAGGTCGGGGACTCAGGACCATTTTATTTTATAGGCCTTCCAAATCTGAAGTAACATGTGGAGATTGCTGTGCAGTCAGGATAATTCAGCATTCTATGTGTTCTAATTTTTTCTTCATATCCTATCTGAGAATGTACCTCAGAAATTGTAGACTGGAGTCTGAAGACTAATTTTGAGCACCTGGTGACTGGACATCTGTGGGCATTGTATGTGCACTCATATGTTGACAGCAGAACTAACTTCAAAGTAAAAAGGGACAATCCATGAGAGAAGGTGTTTGGAACTGTGAGCACAATGTCCATAGGTGGGCATACATCACAGTTCACAGTTAAGGGAGGTGATCTGAAAGGTGCAATCAAGTGCTTATTCTGGACTTGGAGATGTCTTCCCAAAATCCTCCAAAAGAATTTTGAACCCTTGGGTAAAAAAAAAAAAAATGAGGAGGGTGGTAGATTAAACTGTGAGGAAACAGAAATTTGGGAAAAAAAATCAGATTTTTTTTCTGATGGATACAAAGAGTGAAAAGCTATGCTGAGACTGGTAGTGTAGAACTGCCAATCCTATATCAGTTGAAATGGCGGAAGAGATTAGGAAAAAGAGTATTGCAATTCTGAGTAAATTTTGTCCTGCATGGCAGCTGACTACTGATCTCCTTCAGGTCATCATCAAAAGGAAATTAAAAAATAAAGCTCATGAGAGAAATTAAAAGAAGACAGTCCAATTGACACACTTTGGAGAAATGGTCCCATGCCAGTGTTTGCACATCCAGCCTTAGTCCCATATACCATCCAAAATCACTGCAAAACTCATTAAAATGGGTACTGCCTTGTAGAGTAACAAGGAATGCATTGACCGTTGTTCGCCAGAAAAATGTGTTACCAGACTCTCTCTTGAGAATTAGTTTTTTTTTTGAGGGAACGTACCTATTATGAATGTTTGAAAATGCAAGTGTCTATTTTAGTTAAGCCCAAACAGGCTTTGATTAAAGGAATGCCACAAATATTCGGTCTGACACATTAGAACTAACGTGGTCACAGTGGTCACCTCTGGGATATTTTATCTTCATTCTCCTCCTCAGTTCCATCTTTGCTGCATATATGATGCCTTTTCTTTGTATAATAACTTGAGGTACCAGACAGACAACAGAAAAATTGCCTGCAGCTTCAGCGGGGAAAGAGAGTGATAAATCCTTCAGGTTATTATAGATGAGCCCAAAGTTGTCATTTTCCTATCCTGCAAGATTTATCAATTTCCATGCTGTTCCTTATTCTTCATTAACAGCATAATGTAGACGGGCTTATCTTTGGCCCCATGTCCTTTTTTATTTTATTTCATACATTGTATCACAGAACTGTGATAAAGAGTAATCAGAATCATTGTTGCACCATATTTATACACACTACAGTGATTCAGTCTTCTGTTAACTCATGAATGATGCTTTTCTGTAAGTACTTGTATTTTTCCTCATTTGTCATCATGGTTATGCCATTTGTACTAACTTTTCATTGTCTTATTTTTTTTTTCATCCAGAGAATGACATTTCTTGTATCCCATAAATATTTTAAATAACGTTTTCAAAACACTGATGAAAATAATAAAAATATTAGCAGAGTGCTGTTTTTTGACTTGATGTCTATTTATCACCTTTTGCTTAAATACATCATGCATTATCATGTTATAACTTCCACTTGAATATTACAAATCACTTCAGAAGCATAATTTGATCCAATCTCAAAGTGCTTGTTGAAGGAAAAAAACAAAAATATTCCTGCTTTATAAGAAGAGGAAATAGTAAAAGTCACCCTGATGTGACCTAGCCAGCAGCTGGGTTCAGGGAAAGGACCCACGATCCCGGACTCTCCATTCTCTGCCTTGCAGATAAACAGCAGTAGCTGTTCCTTTCCATGCTCATTATTGTTGTCTCCTTAGGAATACACTTGTTTTCACAATAAACCGTGGGAGCTGGGAGGTATTGGACCCTCCTAATTTGGTTATTGCCTTGTCTTTGAAAGCTCTCTCGAAAACACAGAGAACAGCAAAGATCCAATGTAGACGCTGGTTTTATCACAGGGGACCAATTCAGGTTTGCTAATTATGGAAAAGTATCTGTTTTCTGGGTGATCTATGCCATCTAGATGGCAGTTATCTGTTCAAACTCTTGTCTCCTGCACTCAGTCTGCGTCAGTATATTCAATTCTACACATTCATAAATCAATTTCCTTAGTATTAACTTTGAATTGTGCTTTTAATTGATAATTTAATGAGAGACCAGTACTACCCACAGACCTGTGAGGCTTTCCAACAAGAATGTATGATTGTGAACAATTGTCTCTTAGCTAAGAAGGCCTGACCGCTGCAGGGAAGATCCAAAATCATTACAGTCACATACTTTATTTTGGGGATGGCCTTAACAAAGGTACCTCAAAGAAACTATAAAAACCACAATACTGATTTAAACTCTGACATGCAAGGTGTAGTATCTGCTCTAAGATGTAAGAAAAATTTTGCAATTACTCCCAACAGCCAACTTCTGTTCCAGAGCAACTACATTTTTGGCATAAAAGTTACTTTTGTCAAAACTTTGGCAACAGTTCCTTGAAGCCAAATGTGCACAACATAGAAAAATATTAGCTTTTATTGCTTTTGAATTTCATACCTTTAAATATCACTGAGATACCTTTAAATGTCATTGGTCTTGTGCAGAACTCAGAGAGAGATATGGCAATATGAAATGAAAAGGAACTTTCAGAGTCAACACAAGATATTTTCCATAAACTCATCAAAGTTCATAATAAACCTTTTTAGGTTATTTCCTTTCTTCCCATTCCTTCCTACTCCAGCTACTCCTATCTGAAGATGGATCTAGAATCTCAGGGAACTGAAAACCTGTCCTTGAAATTTCCATATCAGGCCACCTAGTTAATCTTCTCTATATTCTTAATTAAAACCTATTTTTAATTAATCATAGCTTATCTGTCTTCTTTTGTGAACTTCCAAATATTTCTAGTATTACCATGAGACAATGCTAGGGAGTGATATGTCACAGATAAACTGATTCCAAAATGTAAACAAGTATAGAAGTCACTCATAAACTAACTTTCAGGGGATTTGATAGATATTATTTCCAAATGCACAAGCACACACACCCACACACATTTTTTACCTGAATATAAGCTCCTTCTGTGTTGGAGCAGAGGCAATTAGACTGCTTTGTTAAGATGCGTTGTATCTCAGTTGACATTTTACCCCAGGGGAGAATTTTTGCCTTTTGTATTATATGTCTTCAGATTCTAGGCTTATGAAACTCAAGTCCACTGAGAATAGTATAGATTTTAAGTGTCAAACCCTGAGTCAGGTTGTGTCATTGATTTTTAAGTAGGACTCCACATTAAAATCAATTTTTCAGAGGGAAAAAAATGAAAACATCAATAATAACATCTCAATACTCTTCTTAAAGAAGCAAGTCATAAAATTAGCAGGAAGGCCATTAAAGTGTCTTCTAAATGCAGATAGATTTCAATACAAGGAGGGGGCTTAACTTTGTCTTTACCTGAGAAAATATGCAAAGGTCATTGGAATGAGACTAGATGAAACAGGTAATGTTTTGATAATACAGCAAAAATATCAGAAGACTAGAAGACTAAATGGCATAAATCAGGCATAATTTAGAACTGATTTTTAGCAAGTTGCTACAATTTGTAAAAAGGATATAGAGTAAAAGAAATTAATTCTGAGAGTAAAAGAAATTAATTCTGAGAGATTTCTTACAAATACAGAAGCCATAACTGTGCAGAAGGGTATGGCATAACATTAAGCAAGTCAAAAAGCTATCAGACATTTCAGATTCCCTCTTTCAAGGTAATTAAAAAAAAATAAATAAGAGGGTGCTTAAGACTTCTGAAAAATTAACATTTTTATGAAACAAACTTGCCACTGTAATTATAACAGATTATTTCAGTAAAATATAGAGTGTTTTAAGTATTATGTCATGCACAAGCCTGAGAAAAGGTTGCTGGAGCCTTTGAGCAATCCGGTGCAGCTCCCATGAATTTAGAAGAATTATTTAACTGAAGCATTAAGAAATAGCTTCAGACACCCAAACCACTAAAGACTGCCCCCTCAAAACACATTATGTAAGACTTTCACAGAGTACCCCTGCACATTCTTCAGTGACAGTTCAGAATTAAGGAAATATCACTCTTTCACATCAAAAAGCAAAGTTCAGTAAAATATATTATGAAACCCCATCTGCTAAGTCATGGGTGGTGTCCATGCTCTCTGTTTGGAGGAAACTAAAGTTCTATACATCTTTAGATGGATTTTTGCATTTTAAATTTGTATTTGTGGACTGACCAGTAACTCATTTTCTGCTATCTTCACCAAAACAATTAAACCATTTATGTAGCTTTGTTAAATATGCTAGAATAAGTCTACTAAGATTTTTTTTCTGAAAGATCCATTTTATAAAGATATGTCCCGCATAAGAATTTTTAACACACCTGTAATAATTTGCTTCTCATGTTATCTCACAATTATTAGACCTTTGAAGAGTAACTAGAAAAGTGTAAGCAAATCTTACATGACATCTTAAGCAACTATTTCATACCTAAAATTAAAATTCTTTCTATACTGTGAAGAGAAAAGCAATATACTCAAGAAAAGTAAAGAAAAACAGCAGATATTTTTCATCTGGTAAAAATATGGAAAATGTCATTTTAAACCAGGAGTTTAATAAAAATGTATTAATGCAATAACAATTCTTAAAAAAAATTCCCAATACAAAGACATTTTAGTAATAGTAAAATTTAACATACTTGCATTATTTTAACTTTTTAACTAATGAATGAATGAATGAATGAATGAATGAATGAATGAATGAATGAAATCTTTCCTAAGAACTGATTTTACAAAAAAGTAGCATGTATTTCAGTATATGAGCAGTTGTGTGCCATTCTATATTACAGCTCACAGGAGTAATGTTAGATATAGAAGCAATGAATTTGATCTCATATAAATTTTAGTCATTTCATAGTGAGTACAGGGCCTAAATCATACATTTTAAAGTTTTGTTTCTCTCTGGGGGGTTGGCTGCGTTGAATAAGACTATTTCACTTTCATCTGCCACTGCCTTCAAATGCACATGCAGTTTTAACATTATAATTGCAAATTATTTGCCTAATTATTTATGTACTTATATCCTGAAGTTATGACAAATTTATTTTTGAAAGGCAGTATCTTTTCCTTCCAGCTGTTTTTTGACCCAAAGTTTTTTCTTTTCTTTTTTTT
>VWZQ01012105.1:2271963-2297828 GCA_013397015.1 Myiagra hebetior | reverse complement strand
TTTTTTTTTTTTTTTTTTAATTTCTGTGCTGTTGGCAGTGGACAGAATAATGAGAATTAATCTCTATGTCTTCACACTTGAGAAGCCCTTTCTACATTGCATCATCATTCTCCTGAGTCCAAGGATGATCTGGACAAATACGTAGCTTCAAGTTGTTCAAAGCCCGTTTGGCAATTCCTTGCTTTTGATATTAAATTTAAGCTTGTGCAATTCTAAGTGCAGGCAGGTTTTGTTTTTTGACGCTAAATCTGCTCAATCAGATTTTCAAGTATGAATTTAAGGACTTTGTATAAGGAGTTGTTCTCAATATGTTTCTCTACAAGACTTAAGATCTAAGAATAACTCTGCAGAAAAACAGTATTAGCTGAAATTTAGATGAAAACCTAAGCCAGGTTAATATTAAGCACTTCAGAAAACAAGGTGCATTTGGCTGAATCATACTGGTGGGCAGAGCCAGGGCCAGCCCTGACAGCTGTGATTTCCAGTACCACGGCCCTTAGGTCCTGGGAAAATCAATCATTTTCTATGCCATCAGGCCCAATAAAGAAAATTTAACTCTTTTTCTCAGCCTCTAACACAGTTTCCACAGGATCTTCCAATACAGTAATCAGATGTACAGACAGACCCAGAGCAGCTGGTGAGCTTGGTTCATCTGAACGATGTGGATTTTAACACAGCCTAATGCATCTAGGGCTGCAAGATGAAGAAAGTTATCATGTGTGTCCTGCTGCCATTAAGCAAGGCTGAATTACACTGTTCCACTTCTAAGGCATTCTTTGTGACGTGTTTGTCAGTCATGCCAGGGGTACTTAGATCACAGCCTCGCTGCCACAGAAAGATATGACTGGGGGATATGAACTGAACATCTCTGCTCTGTTAAAGGCACGGTTTCTAGGCTGCAGTATACTACAAGTGGTAATAATTACCAGAGAATGCATAACAATAAAAAGGCCCTATCTTTTAGGCCATAAACCAAGGAGAAAGAGTTATAGTTTAATTAATTTTGTTTTCTTTTAGGAAACCAAGTAAGAGCCCATCCCATGCTCTAGGGCTCCTCAACAATAGTTCAGTTTTCATAATGAAGTAAGACAATGGACAGCTCATCATTCTCCAAAAATAAATGCACAAACAAACAAAGTAATGAAATAAAGCCCCTTCACAGCAGGAAAAAGTCTTAAAGTTAGGCTTTCAGCTTAACTCTGTATCTCCTGTTTTCTGAGTGCAGGAGTTCTCTGCTTTTCAATGAATGCGTGCAAACTGCTGCGTTAGACAAACAAGAGTGGGGGAGAGTCAACATCCACCACAACTCCTTTTCTCTGAGAGTTTTGAGAGGGAATGACTCAGGATTGCAGAATCTGCATGAAGGAAATATAATCTTATGGAGGGGATGAGTCAAACCACCAGAACTTTCTGGAAAATATCTGGTATTTTTTATGCATTATTAGTGGGTTTCAAGATTTTTCAAAAGAAAAATTTAAGCAAGAAAGTTAGCATTGCAAATTTCCAAAAGGAAGCTCTATTTGATTAATTGCAGCTGTGAGAGGAAGATCCCAATTTTCTCTTCATGGACCATATTGAGAAAGCTAGAGAAATTCTGGTTGTGTTGATCTCACAGGGGCAAAACTCTGTTGTACTTTTCCACATGCCCAGGTGAAGGAGAAAGGAAAATGTACTGAAATCAATGTAAATAAAGGTAGTAATTATTTCAGAAAAAAAATATTTTTAAAGGGTGGGAAACATATGAGGTATTAGCTATAACTGAGTTTTCAGAAGACAATAGAGACCCATGCTAATATAAAATAAAAATTTAGATAAAGAGAAAAGAGAGCTGAAGATGAAGAGGAAAAAGCAAAGAGCAAAAATATAAATATCAGAGAGAATAATTCTGAGATTTGGTCACTTGTAAAAAATACAGAGCAAAGAAAAGGCTAAAGATCAAGTGTTGATTCACATGTAAATTTGCCCAAGAAAAACCCTGGCAAGGAATTGTTTGCATGAAGTAGAAAACTGTCATGTTGTTTCCATACTTTCTTCCATTGCCCAAAAACCTCACTACAAGTACCAAGTACATGATTTTCCATACAACTACTTCTGGCAAGACAGATATATAAGACAGGCAGGATGAATCACCCTTGGACATGCTTTGCTCTCTTCTCTCATTATAACAAGGGGCTAGATAAGTGTATTAGACTAAATGTTAGAGATGGTTAAAACTGAGATAAATCCAAACTAATTGGAAAAGAACAGAAATAATGTAAAGTTTTACAAGCAACCCTAATATAGGTTAAGCAAATTTGTTGTGGGGCATGTGGTATCACTTAATGGCAGAATGTCTCACGTTTGTTGTAGTGTAAAACAAGAATGAAGTTCAAGATCTGAAACCACATATCTTCTACAGAAATACTTAAAGCAGAGTAACACAAAACCCTGAAGTATCCAACTGTATCTTCCTTCCTTCTTCCACTTTCCACCTCCAAAGCTCTCTACTCTAGTGTTTGTTAGTTCTCTTATTGCTATTTTCCAGACTCCTCATAGCAATAGACTGACTCAGAATTATCATTAATCACTATTTAAGAGCAGTGCAGTGGTTTTTAACCTGGGGTAAATGGGAAAGTTGTGAAGGAGAGTGCACATGATAATTTGNTCCTCTCCTCTCCTCTTTGCTTTTTTCTTTTCTTTTTCTTTCTTTTCTTTTTTCTTTCCTTTTCTCCTATTAGAAATATGTCTCTTCTCCTCTCCACAAGGAGAAAAGCTGACAAGAGAATTGCTTCCAGAGAGAAAAGAAAGATATGTGTCAGTGACACAATCTTCTCAAGTACAGCTACTGTGGCTTGAGAAGGCAGGAAGAATTTGACCTGAAGCTAGGCATTTATCACCTTCTGGTCCAACTGCATCTTTTCATTCCCTGAAGTGAGTTACTAATCAGAGAACCAGATACTCTGAATAAAATAGCAGGTATTACTTTGTAGTTCCTTTCCTTCATGCTCTCTACTTGCAAGGGAATAGGGAGTTGCTACCCAGAGCTTCTTCAGGTCACAGAGGTACAGCATCTTCATCTTTTATCTCTGTTTATCACCAAAGCAGTAGATGAACATTCAAGAGCTGTACTGTTTGACATTATTCACTCGGGGGAATCTGCTGTTGAATGTTTTTTGATCTTTACCAGTTACTTTTCAGAGAGGATCCTTTTTCTGTATTGTCGACAAGATGCAGTGCTGGCATTAACGACCAAGTTCTTTGTCCTGTGACTGTAATATTCCTTTGCTGAAATTACTTCAGAAGCTCCTTAAGTAATATAAAGGAGATGTTTATTTTTCTACTCATGCCTCTGATTTATTTCTTTTTCTTCACAGCTCTGTTCCTTCCTGTTCTTACTTGTTAAGTTGCAAACCCTTCATTCTCTCTTGAGTCCCAGCTGTCTCTAAAAGTCTAACTCATACTTCACAGACTGAAACTCATCCTTACCCCCACTCATGTTCAGGCTCTTTAGAAGAAAGTGAACTTCCTGTGGTATAAGCCACATGGAAAGGGTTAGAGCCAAACAGTATTTATGTAAGCATGTTGTTGCTTTGACAAAGCCATGGGGTGCAAACTGTTAGGGGCCCTTCTGTTTAAAGACTCACAGGACTTTGTGACAGAGAACACAGGATTCTGTGGACTCACAATGCTGTGAGGCATTTGGAGCCAAAGCTCAAGGGTGGTCTTTGGAAACCCCACAAAAAAGGAAGGTTTTCTGTTTCCCCTCATTCTTTGCCCCATCTGCTGTAAGTCCCTGAGTAGCATGTTTTGATCAAATGGACAACAGCAGGGATAAGATCAGGAGTTCAGGCAGGCACAGGGCCGAGGAGGGGGGCTGTGTGCTCATAACATGGGGAGAAAAGGCTGACAGAAAGTTTGGCCAAGAACAAACCTCATCAGAAAGCTAGAGCTGTGAGAACCGTAGACAAAAAAAGAATTTGGAAGGAAGTCAAGTGAAACAAAGTTTAGAAAGTGAATTGGGACTTCAACACCAAAACTCTGAAGTCTTTGCTGAAAAAGGGAGTTAAAGTTATGAAAAAGATAAGGAGGAAGGATGAGATGGGGAAGTCTACCTTTATGTCTCTAATCTCTATTAGCTGCTCCACTTTTGTCTTCCATATTCAGCTCACTATCCCAGAAGATATTTGCATCAGAGACATAGAAATACTTCTCAGGGAGAAGCATTAAAACTATACTTTTTTGAGAATTGTGAGTGACTGTCCCACTTACAAGGAGGTCAGGGTGGTTTCTAGACAAGCTTTCATTCTAATATTTATATGGTTAATTGTTTTATTCAAAGAGTCATTAAAACTTCCCTTAATTTTCTTCTCTTTTTTTTTTTATCAATCAACTCTATGGTTTTTGATCCCCAGTTTATCCCATTATCACTACCCTGTTCTAATTATCTTCCTTACTGCCTAAATTACCATACATGCATTCTTTTTCCCCTCCAGGACTTAGCTTCTCATACTTTGATCTGCTAATTGGCTTTTTAATCATCTCACTTTGTTTTCTTTTCTTTTTGATACTTGAAAAGGAATTATTGACTGTAATGACCTGAAAGGTACCAGTTTGATAACACTGGCTCCTGAGACCTCAGAGCCAGCCCCAGATATGCTGATTCCAAGGCAGCCAGTGCATCTGCACAGCCGAAAGACAGAGCATCTCTACATCTGGGAGTGTGATTTAGGCTCCATCTCCAGGGTGTTCCTTGTTTTACCCTGGAACTCTTGTAATTTAAATGTCTGTCTGAAGACATTTGGAGGACTGAGACTGTCAGTTCACCAAACCTCTGCACACTTTTTGATAGCTACTGCCTGGACATACCAACCCAAATAAAACAAGCTGTGGAATCATGTATCAGTCAAAGAATGCAGTGAAGATAAACTCTCTTTTCTTTCCAAGTGTGGTTCAGACTCTTTGTTCATCTTCAGATCTTTTATTTTGGTCTTGTTTCTCTCCTTCTCTCACTCCTTCTCTCAATTCAGTTTCTTCTCCACGCCAATGCTTCCTTCCTTTTAAGATTTCATGTTAAATTCCACAAATCTCCAGTTTTCTTGTTTTACTGACCCTTTTCATAGACCCCTGCTTTTCCTTTTTACAGTTATGTCTACACATTGTCAAAGCGTGTAGGGCCGTACTAGAAGGGATTGTGGGCTAAAGATCAAACAGGTCATTGGGAAGAGAAGTTCATGACTTTTTGGGTTACATAGATCCACACTTGCCATTCTGCTGCATGGGTATTTCAGACTCTAATAATCTTCACTTGACATTCCTGGATTTGCCTAGTGATGACAGTCTCTGTATATTAAGGCTAGTAAATGTCTCTATTGAAAATCACATTTATGATTTTTTTAATGTCTTGAAGACTGTCAGAGGCAGACATCTGAAGGGTGCGATTTCTTGACAGACTGTTTATGTACTAATGTGTAAAATTTCCCTAAAATCTGCTCTGCCATTTCTGTTGCCCGTAGGGTTGAGAAATTCAGTAGTGCCTTATGTTAGTGGTTGTCTAATCATCTTGAATACAAGTTCTTCCTATTGCACTATCATCATACCATAAAATGGTTCATTGAAGTTTCCTAGAAATAGAAAAGGAGTTTAAAAAGTAAAAATCACTGTTGGGTTTCCCTCTGCAAAATAAAGATTACATTTAACAAATTTCAGTGCCTATGTGTAAAATAAGATGTGCATTTGGGGGATTGCTCTTAAATGGGAGAAAACTTTGAATCAAAGTCTTACCAAAGAAAATGAAATTTAAAGAACCATTTTGTGAATGTAAAGGTAAAATGCTGCCTTTCCTGCACAGAAGACAGGGAAAGAGAGGAGCAAAGCTTATCTTTGTGCTAGGTCAGAGCTTTTTGATAAGGATGGTAGCGTAGGAGTGGGCAGATAAACTCATAATGGAATCCACACTATTGTTTTGTTTACTGTCTCTCTAGCCAAGGCTGCTGGTGCCCTGACCTCTGTGAATCCTGCCAAGCCATCTCTGAGAAGCCAATCTAGCAGAGAGGAAGGATGGACGTGAGTAGTCTAAGTTATACTTAACATTCCCTGGAATAATTGTGTTTGAATGATGAAGAATTTTGACCATATCAATGTGTTTTTGCAGAGAAGCCTTTTTTTCTGGCAGGGATATGCAGGTATCCAGATACTAGATATTACCTACCAGATTTCCCATAACACATGATTTTTCCCTGATGTGAGCTTTCAGGGTCTACAGGTCTAAACAGTCCCACCAAGGAGGTAAAGACTTTCAAAGAGGGAAGGGTTCATCTCATATCATAGTGGAAGAGAGTGTCAAAGTCCTTCATTAAATGGAATGACCATGCAGCTTTCTCTATTTCTGCAATATGGAAAAAAACTCCTTCTCTTTGCACCAAAACACTTCACCTGGAAGATATAAATTGCTATTTAAGCACATACACAGTACTTCACTTCAGAGTTATCCTAACCTTAACAAACTTTCTCATTGAAGCATTGGTACAAGAAAGAAAATATATTTCATAGAACAAAGATTCATGTTAAAACAAATGAACAAACAAACAAAATATGTGTAGAGGGAACAAAGTGGCCACAGAGAGAATTAGAGGTGAGTTGTCCTGTGAAATGGCTTGGTAACTCTGAGGTATGACATAGATAGGTCATATGCCCAGTTATACCTGTCCAAAGGTATATCAAGTCACAGATAAGGAAGAGATAGCATTTGTATGTGAAGGTAATTAAAAAGAAATCATGAAACAAGTAATGAGATACATTGAAGCAGATAAACTAGCAATCCAAATCCATAACTGGTGCATTAAAAAGGAAGCTTTCAATATTCACAAAGTACTGAATGTTTATTAGACACTGGATATTTTATCACGTTAACAACACAATGATAGTAGCTTAATGCATCTCCATGAAAGCAAAGGAATTACCGAAGAAATATGTTTACTTAGTGTCACAACAACTTACTACTTTTAGTAATGCAAACGTTTCCATTTCATTGAATATAAGGTGGTAAGTCCTCCTTTAAATTAATTTTGGCAACTAAGGTTAGAAAAATCTTTATTTTGAAATACATATTTTCTATCACAAAAGAAAACAATAAAATTAAAACCTGATTATATCATTTCACTGCTATAAAGTCTGAAGAGTACTTAAGATAAACACTAAAGATATCATTATCAGTATATATTTATGTAATAAGTGGAGCTGAACAACTACTTCAATTAATCTTAGTTTAGTTAATTTTCCACAGGGTTGTAAAGGTCTCCGAAAGATTTATTATTTATATTTATTTATAATCTTTATTGTTAAGATTTATTATTTCTTAATGTAATAGAACAAAAAAGTAAGACTGTATTTTCTATATGCCTGAATATAATTTTTTCTTCCACTTTGCCTTGGAAATGCTGCTAATTAATTGTTTTGGCCGAAGAAATAAATCAGCAAAACAAACGTAATTCCATGTCAGATCTCCGAAAGATTTATTATTTATATTTATTTATAATCTTTATTGTTAAGATTTATTATTTCTTAATGTAATAGAACAAAAAAGTAAGACTGTATTTTCTATATGCCTGAATATAATTTTTTCTTCCACTTTGCCTTGGAAATGCTGCTAATTAATTGTTTTGGCCGAAGAAATAAATCAGCAAAACAAACGTAATTCCATGTCAGATGCTAAAAGGATGTGTCTGGACACCTATACCCTAGAATGTGGTCATATTTTAGAAACTGAAAGACATTCAGCAACAGAGTTTGTCTCCAAAACCAGTGGATTTAAGGAAAGAAGATGTTTTCAACCAGTATGGTGAAACACCCTGTGAAGCTGAAGACTGAAAGTTTTTTTCTGAGCAAAACTACTGTCCTCTGGTTTGAAGAAAAATGGTCTTCAGAGGCAATAGATGGCATGTTCTATCTATCAATCAATCAGTCATTTGCTTGATCAATGTCTTTCACTCCTTGAAGAAATGACAATACACAAGACTTAGCTGAAGTGGAACAAATGTTCACTTGCTCATCTTTAATGTAAATGTACCTTATGGATTGTTGATCTTTCCAGAGACTACTGCTGTGTTGATTAATTGCTAATGAATGCTAATGAAGGAGTGAGGTGAATATACACAGTGATGTATTTAAGTGATGATTGATTGGATTTAACACTAGCTGTCAGGAGAGTACTTACCACATGCACAACAAGTCCATAAATATGCACAGAACTGTTCGTTGTCTTCCTGCGTGTCTCTCTGGTCTTTTAAGTCGATCTGTGACAGCAAGAGAACTGCCCCTCTAGAATTTCACTGCTGAAGTAAATTCATTCCTAAGGAAGGACATCACCTCTCAATGACAGGTTTTAATTAAACATTGATGATCCATGCACAGTTGCATGACAAAATGTCAGTCGCCAAGTTCCCTTTTAAAAGCAGAAGTAAATTTTTAGAAAATTTTAATAATAAAAAATTGTTTAGAACCCACAAAAATAGAAAAATACTCTGCTCATGAGAGCTTCAAAATACAGAGGGGACATTAGGCTAAACAAAAGAAATGCCATTTCCAATTTAGGAAGAGCAATACTATATTATTCCTTTATGAGGTAGAGGACAATAAACGGAAACTGCAAACTTTCTCTGGCAAGTGATACACAGCTTGTTAGAAATTTCCGTGGCCAAAGGAAAAACAGCTACCAACCAAATAAAGAAAAGTGAAAGAACTGTTTGCCTGGGTCAAGTGCAAGTGGGAGGTGGAGGATGCAGTAGACCAGACCCTGGAGCCAGGGTGGGAGATCCTCTGTGGAGGTGATTGTCAGCTCAGATAAATTGCCCTAGTGGGGAACAGCAGATATTTTTGTCATTTCAGTGACAAATTCTCACTGTTCAGCAATCAATACCCAAACTCTCTTGTGCTTGTGTCTTTTAAAACACCTACCATAGCTGAAGGGGAATAGGTCCCAAACACAAGTCTCAGGTGAATTCAGGACAACTATTATGACCATTTAAAATGACCTTTCAGAATTGAAATTAAAATTCCTTTCTTCAAAAGCAGTTCTTTTCCAATAATAACTATACCTTTCACACAGTCAAGCAAGAGCTAATCAAGTTATTTGTTTTATACAGCCCTCAAGAAGAAAAAGATAGAAACAGTTCTTTCTAAATACTTTGGAGCACTCACATGTTATCACGGTTATCATTTTCAACTGCCTTTGATTTTCAAGTCCTTAAGCACTTTCAGTAGGTATGCAGACCCTCATGAAGATAATTTAAACCTACCAGTAGCTGAAGGTTGAAGGTGGTTCTATGCTTGCAGGAATAAGAACTGAAATTCTAACACTGGAAGAAGAATATTTGAATATTTCTATTGATTCACAAGATTCGATTTAGGGTCAGCTTTGCTCCTGCTGCTGAAATTTGAATTAACTAAGTTGAGCTGGCATCCAGGTTTAAGAAATTGGCCTGTGCTTCCACATACCAAATGGGAAGGGAAACAATATGATGATGGTGAATTTCCACCTGGGCAGATCTGGGGGTAACCACAGTTGCTTGCTGTGGCTGTGCTTCCAGGGAGCTTTGATTCAGCCACAGGCTTTGGCAATGAACAGGCAGCTGTAAATGGTAGAACCAAACCTTTGGGCTACCATGGCTAACTGAAAGGATTGAGAGCATCTGCTCTTGTTTTAATGCAGAACTTCTCATTTAGAAGAGGAAAATCCACTTCAGTGGTATTCCTATAGGAAAATCTATATAATGGAGATGATAAAAAATTGGTTTTAAACTATTTAGTCAAAATGGACAAATGAGGAGGGGAAGAAAGGCTCTGAATGTCAAAACTTGCTTCCCAGTTACTGGCATCTCAAAAGCAGCTGAATCAGATCAGATGGAATAAAGGAATTTAAACAAAAAATTGCAAATGCAAATTGCAAACTGCTTTTAAAATATTGTCTGGTCACAATCTTTCAGTTTTAGGAAAGAACCACATGGGGAAAAAAAACCCTCAAACCAACCAACTTGATTTAGAGGGAATGTAAAAACCCCAATAATTAATTGGAGAACAATATATAACTGTTCAAAAAAAAGGAGGATGTTCACAGTGTTAATGTAAATTAGAGGTTATGAATAATAAAAAAAGGATAAGTGAGACAAAAGAACATAAGCAGTTTTCTATGGTCAGTTGATAAGAGGATACAACAGCATTTTAGATACATTAGAATCGGAAAAGCACAAAAGCTGTTGGAAGTAGGGAAAATCCCAGTATTGAAGCACAGTGGGCATAATTCTGTCCTGTAGTTACTAAAACAAGTAGTCATATCATATGCTGACAGTAAAATTGCTTATGTTCCAATGAAAATGGGGGGGGAAAAAAGCAGCAGTTATTAGCAACTGCTAACCAGCAGTTATTAAAGGTAGATTTTTCAACAGTGACAAACACAATCCATTTGCATACCTGCATTTAGACGAGTTAGTCTAGGAATCATTTTAATCATTCAGCATGTTTTTCAGTATATTTGAAATACAAGAAAGACACAAGCAATGGAAGAAAGGTGCTGACCTGGAAGAAAAAGAAGCACAAAGCTAGAACACAAAGAAGCAAATAGAAGCAAATAGGTTTTCTTAGTATGATGTCAGTTCCAAACATAAATGACATACATTTGCATATGATAGGTCTTGGTTAATAAATGATATTACTAGAATCACTCGACATAGATTAAAAACTCTGCAACCTTAACTAAGCCATCAGTTATTTTTAAATAAGATTACCCAACTGCTCTAAATATATCACGTCTTCACTTTTATAGTGCATTTATCTTTTTAGTGTTACTGTACAAATTTTCAATTAAGAACACAGACGAAACCCCCCCATAGTTGTCACTCTTTAGTTGGCTTAAAATTTTCCTATCTGATGTGGCTCAAAATGCAATTCGGAAGAATGAGGAAGGGGGTAAAGGGTGTTAGAAGAGGTAAAGTTTCTAAAGGAATCATAAAACTTTCTATTTTACTCATGTGTCAGAAAAAGTTTCTGGCATATTTCTGAAGAAATCCACATTGAGAGAAAGGAAGGTTGAATTCCTTGTTTGGTTTTTGAAAAGTTGACCTGGGTTGCACCTGCTGAATTCACAAGAACATGTAAGCAGACCTAGCACACTTTTTTTCTCAGTCCTTTCTTCTTATTCATTTTGCTCTGTTGCTACACCAGGATTCTGTAGGGATTCTTCCCACTGACTCCTTCATTATTCAGGGAAATGCACACATAATTCAACTTCTCTCAAATACTGTGGCTACCCAAATCAACGTGTAAAAAGTCTCAGAATTACTGGAGGCCATCATGCCCTAGGAAGAATTAAAACAAGCGATAGATTTTTTTAGACCTTGTTTAGAAATTTTATTTCAGTTTTATTTTTTTTAGTGATTGAACAGAAAGTGCCTAAAATAGAGTCTTTTTAATTGGTCACTTTCTTTGAAGAGATTTGTCAGAGAGGAGATAGATATTTGTCTGGATTTGGAATGTTCAGGTTATTTAATGATCCTGGATTGAAGATAGAGTTTTGAAAAACTGCATACAGCATCTGTGATTGGGGAAGGATTTTTAGGCAATCTTAGCTGTTGTAGCATTTTTGTGAATGGGGGAGATTTTCAGAGGTGCTGTCTGCAGCGTTTCAAACAGGAGCTGCTTGATACCCCCTTCCTGTGAGGACATTGCTCTAAATCTGAAGCATGCGATTGAATAAATAGGCTGTCATTTCTGGACAGGAGACCACATGAATCTTTGCACTTGTGCACACAAAGAATAATTGTAATCAGTCAAGAAAATAATTTTTATTACCTTTCCTTTTGTTTTATTAATCTTGTCTCAACCTGCATGATCCTCAGCCATCACAAACCCTTCGGGGAGCACTGTTCGTATGTGCTTTATGAGCCACCCTGTGCAGCAGCACACTGTTTTATTTTATACCAACTGTATGAAATCAAAGATTTCTTCTGAGCATAATGTGTTTTGGATTTGTGATAGACCCATGTGTCTCACTGAGAACTGCCGGAAAGTTGCCAGGCTGCTCTGTCTGGGCCCTGTGTCCATGTCTGGATCTACATGCTGTCAAGTTCTCTGGTTTTAAACATCCCTGTGATGCAGCACTCTTCTTAGCTTCTCTGGCACATCTCCAGGAGACACACGCTGTGTTTGAAGGTGGCAAGACACAGTCCTGAATAATCCTTCTAAACAGTACTCAGGAACGGGAAGAATTAATCCATCCCACTCAGTGTCTTCAGAGAAGACTGTATAGGATGGAACAAATANCCCCAAAACACAACAAAACAAAACAACATCAAAAACTTAGGGTTAATTACATCGAAATCTACTGCAATGAAGCATCAACAGAGCATAATTTTTTTTTACTCATTAGTCAGGTGAGATAGTTAGCAATATCTCTGTGCTGGGGCATAGCTGGGACTGAAGAACAACCCAACCCATGACAGCTTCAGTGATGCTCTGGTCTGGCAGCCACTGAGTGCAGGTGGTCAAAAGGCAGCGTGGACCTCAGCAAGCCACATGGAAGTGTTTCCCACCATCGATCACCATGCATGTGAAGCACTGCTTTATTGTAGCAATCACTTTAGGATGTTGCAGCAGTCATCCAGCAGCGGTAATCACAGAAATGCTGTAGCAGAGGGCTCCCATCAGCTCCCACCCCACCCAATGCTCATCAAGGCTGCTTGGAGAGAGGGTAGTGGCACACAAAAAAACTGTGTGGTACTTCTCTTCCTGACTTGGCGTACTAGCTTCTTCCATAAAATCCTTAACACAAAATTAAGACCTCAGCAATCACCCAAAGAAGTTTTGACAGAAGGAATAGGCAAGCAAACAGAACATTCACATCCTACAGCTGGCCATGACATTATCCAGTTTGTGTTAGAGGTAGAATCATGGAATCATGAAGAGGCAATTTTAATGGCTTTAAACTAAAAGAGCCTGGACTTAAATTAGACATTTAGAGGAAATTCTTAATTCTGAGAGTAAGAGTAGTGAGACACTGGCACGGGTTGCCCAGAGAGGCTGTGGATGTCCTGACCCTGGAAGTGTTCATGGGGCTCTGAGCAATCTGGTCTAGTGAGAGGTGTTGTGCTAATAGCAGGGAGGTTGGAACTAGATGATCTTTAAGGCTCCTTCCAACCCAAGCTATTCTATGATTCTGAATCTCAATCAATTGTCCCTGATATTGCCAATTGCAGATTTTGGATTTACCTAGTTCATGTGTCGTAATCACAACAGCTGGAAGAGACACAGCATCTGATGCAGTCTTCATAGAGCCAAGTGGTCTTGTACTCCCTCTACACTCAACACCTAATGAACTTTTGACATCTACAGTCCGGTCACAATGTGCAGTTCTTGGTAAAAGCTACTCAAAATAGTCCATATTCACTGGTTTCTGAAGTGAGTCATTGCTTCAAAAAATGGACTAAAGCAAATTGAATGATCTTTCTACTAAAATACTCCTTGGACTTCCTTTTTTCCAACATCCACTGTAATAGGATGAATTGAAATACACCCACTGAATGTACCCATTGGTACATTTGAAGGTACCCACTGGTTGCTAATGTCAGCCAGTACCTTCCTCCTGTTAAAACCATTGCACTCACACAGATCAATAAAGAAATGCTTTTGATGTCTGGCAAAAAAAAAAAAAAAGCAAAAGCTACTGGGAAACAAATATTGCTCTTGGTCTGCATTTGTACCATCACAGGATGGACTCACAAAGGCTCAGACTGGTCAACACAGGTTAGTTTCTCGATGAAAATCTCCAAGGATAAGTGCAGGGATTGAAGGAAGTTTTTTATGCAGAGAAATACTACATATTAATCTCTATGTTATTTTGTCTCTGAACTTCAGTATGATTTTTTGAAATTGGTACTATCCATGCAGGCATACTGATTTACTTTGTATGGAAATTATTTTATCATATCCTTCAGGAAGAACCACACAAGAGGAAGAACAAGACTGCCTTTATGGCACCTGTGCTCCAAGCTGCTGAAGGAATTAGGAAGCATCTCACGTAAACCAAGATGTCTCTGAGGATGTTTTCTCAAATGTCCTTACACTGAGTGTGTTTATTTTGGCCCCAGACATCTATGCCTAATCATAAAAGAGGCAAACATTTGGATTTTAAAATTTGTGTAAATCAGAAGTTAACATTACAAATCCCTTACACACAGACATATAGTGGCCACTGATGGGTTTTGCTCCTCCAGGATCTTATTCTTAAAGCTAAACTGAGTCAGTCTCTGTCAACACTAAATTTTGATTAATTTGGGCAACTGCTTCTGTAACTAGTGATAATTTTAGATCTGAATATCTATCTTTCTTTTTGAAGAAAAAAAATCCCTGCAGTTTTATTATAAAATGTAATTTGAAATCATATGAGGTATGAGAAACAATATGAACTTCAAAGAAATCAAAACTCTTATGTCATATTACACAACTGTGTTGGTAATATTGCAAATGAGAAATGTGCATTTCCTAATATTGATCAATATTGATCACATAGAAGAAACTAAGCTTATTTGAAATGTTAACCGAGTATATTATATCCAGCTATTTAAAAATACATAAATTTTCCCATCCATTAAGGTTAAAAGAGACTTCATCATTAATTTAAATGAAAAATGATATTTGATTTAAATTAAAGTTGCAGAGCAGAATCAGCCATGTTCTGGTGCTGTCTTTAATCTGTTCATATAATATTCAGGTTAGTGCTTCTTTACTTAGTTTTAAAATTTGGTTTAAAGATGTTTTTCAAGTTGTTGAAACATCCCCCACCAAGTTCAGGGCTGCCTCAAATGCCCTCATTCTGTGAAACAGTCTGGTTAGAATCAGCTCAGCTGTTGCTGTGCTGCATGAGAAGAACACTAGCTTTTCAAAATTTGTCCCAAAGCCCAAGATTTTTTTTCCTAAATTTTCTAGTTCAATGGGATATTGGACTATAAGTAGGACTTCCATAATCTTCAGCAATGCAAGTTAGAAAAAAGCCATTTCTTCCTGTGCAACCCCCATGCATTAGCTCAACCTGGCACACAATGGCAGACAGTGCATCCCGAGAGCTTGGTCCTTCCTTTTAAATGTATTCCCAATCCCATGGCTCCACACAGTTTGTTTAATTGTGAAGTTTTCTGGGATAGATTTGCAGCATTAGGTCTAGAGTCAAACAGCTGTCCTGATTTATAGCAGGTGTGATCTGAAAGGCTTTTGAACTGGATTTTTAGAAGGGTCTCAGTTCTGAGGAAGTTTTGGGTTTGGGGCTAAGTCTCAATCTGGCAAAATTGGTCATATGATAGTCTTACAGTCCTTCCATCACTATAGATTCCATTTTCCATGTTTTTCTGTAGCAAGCCAATAATCCAACACAGTTCCCACACTTTCTCTTAGAGAACAAATAACTGCTTCAAAAATGTCAGATCTTTCTTTAGCAGAAAAGAAATTCTTGAACTCACATGCTTTTTGTAGCAATGCCACTCTTTTTGATGATCTTTACAGCGGCCTCCACCTTATTAATATTTAATCTTGGGCTTAAAATAAATCATAGGATTAGTTTATTTTAATTTACTTCAACTATCCCTGTAGTTAAATTGCAGAGGCACAGAAAAGTTTACAGGATTCGTTTTGGACCTAGGAAATGGAGAATTAAATGAAACCAAAGATAAAAAACTAATGTACTTCAGTTTTCCTTTTCTCCCACTGCAGCTCAAAACTTCAGATTTCTGTTTTGTTTCATTTGTTCCCTAATTTATTTGGCATTATTTTAAAAACAAAATGTGGCAGGTGAGTCACAAGTAGATGGCATAATATTCTTCAGCAACTTATTCACCCCTGATCATGTGAGCCAAGCTTACAATGGAAATATCTGTTAAATGGTGAGAACATTTTGTCTCATGCAGAGAACAGCATGTCTCCTATGAAGGCTCATTATCCGAAATCAGGGGCACAAGAGAAGTCACCAGCAATAGTACTTACAAGTGAGTGGGGTTACTGAGACAAAAAAATGTCATCAGCTGTCCATGAAAAATAATCTAGTATGTTGATGTAAGGATGGCAGTCTTTCATCACCGTGTGAGACTGCATTTTAGAAGAAATAACTGTATTAATTAAAAATAAACTTACCAAACATACTAATGTAGCCAGGGAAGAGCCTGGCTTTTTTGAGGTTGATGGTTTCTGTCATAAATTTCTCTGGCTTGTTAAAGTCAATCTTTCTGTCATACTTCTCACCTACTGTGCCTCTGCTTGTGTTTTAAACCTCATTGACCACAGCATAAAAGCAAGATACATTTCTTGTCCTGTAGCTCCACCCCATCTGTCACTCTCAAGGTTTAAAACACATTGGGAAGACAAAGGGCATTATCTGTCTTTGCAGTTCCCTAAGCTGATCCAGCATACGACAGTACAGCCAGGATAGCTGAGTGTCCACTGGTACCCTGCCTTTGGATTAATGCACAGCATCAATCACCTTATACACTTGTATTTCTATTACACACAGATGGTCTTTCTAGACCAATTATTAAGTCAGTTACAATAGGGGAAACATAATTTAAATATGCTTTGGATCTGTACCATATGGAATCACCATAAATAATGTTATATGCTTAATAAAAATATCCGTCCCACAACTAAGGACATAGAGGATTCAACTTTCTCTTTTAACAGTTACACCTAGCCTGGATCAGGTATTCAATACGTTTCTGTCTTTGTTCTTTTGATTTTCATTTATTTAATCAAAGCCAACTGTTTTCTCCAAAGAAGAGCACAAGAAAGAAATATTGGTTTATTAATCTTTTTTTGAAACTGATGCATTCTTGAGTTGAGCACTGTCTGAACCGAGAATGATTTACATTCTTGTTTATTCCAAAAAGGCTTTATATTTTCTCATCACTTCCCTCCTAGCAGTCTGAAAGATTTTCAAAGTGATAAAACCTTCATCTATTGAGCAGGTGAAGTTAAACATATTCTTATTCTATTTTCAAAATTAGGCTCACTCTTTTCACAGCTTATTTTTTTTCTTCCCAATTAATTTGAAAAACAAAGGAAAGAATACAGAAATAAATGAGCTGCATTACACTTTTTCATTACTTTAATTTTTTTTTTCTTTGATATTGAACACAAATCCATCTACTAGAAGGTACAGGACTAAAGTTTGAGGTCTTTTATCCTCATATAACACTACTGAATGCAGAAAGCTCATATAGTTTAGGAGTTCAGTACCATAAGGCATCTTGGCTTAAAATCCATACACAATATGCTAGCACGGCTTTTCTGCAGCCAGCAACTTTTGATGCTTGGTAAACAAATAGCTAAATAGCACAAGATATTGCTTTGTATACTATAAAATAATTAGAGTATAAAAGGCACTTCTGTGTGCTGATAATTCTGAAGTAGTTCATCTCCTGGTAAGTTTTCCAGGAACTTGGGACAACCAGTGTCTGGCCAGGCCCTCTGCACTGACTGCTGTTTGATTGTGTGTGTTCGTGTTGCAGCTGTGTCCCCACGTTGCCCTGGCTCAGCACGAGTTTTGAATTGAGGGTAATGCAGATGACATGCAGGGAGGGCTCCACCTCTGATGCACCATTTCACTGGTGTCCTCCCCTGAGACCAGGGTGATGCTCTGATGTCTGCAGGACAGGACTGCATTGCTGTGCATGTGACCATGTGACCAAAATCAGAAGCTGATCAGGGCACATATGCATATCGAAGGCTTACATGGAATTTTAAGTAGCTGAAGAAAGTTAGTTAAATTTAATTGAGAGTATTAGCTGCCTCTCTAGACTTCCTCCTCCTTCCCACAACTGTGCATTTGAAGGAACTTGACGAGAAGCTATATGGCCTGACCCAGCAGAGTGAATAAAGAAAGCTAATTGCCTACAATTTCCTGCCGTGTCTTCTTCTCTGTCCCCTTTGGGGGAACAAGACAGAGACACATGAGAGATCTCTACATCTGTTGGTGCAATGGTACATTTCTTACTCCTGTTTTCTTTCAGCCCACTGTTCAAGTCACAAGGAGCTCATTAAAAAAAAAATTATCTTTCATTTCCCAATATAAAAAATGCCCTTTGCTCATCTAAATCCAGATCAGGGCAATACCATCCAGTCAGCCAGTGAAGTCTCCCACCTGCACACCCTCTCTGGTCCAAATGAGGAGCAATGTTTCACATATTAGTGCAGGAGAGCTACAGCAGATCGAAGGTAACACTTGGCAAATCCTTCTGTGCCAGGGAGGGATACAGCAGCAAACATCCAGTGACCTCCCTCCATACCAGGACAACTGCAAAAGGTGAAAAAGACCCAGGAAAGCAAGTTCCATCCTCAGCCCTGCTTTGGGAGGAGGAGAGATCTGTTTTCTTCCTGCTTCCATTCTTTAGGAATATTTCTACCTACAGCTTGAGTCAAAGTAAGGCAGAGAGCAAGGAAAACCTTCCAGCAATGTGTGGTCTGTTCCAGTGAAAGAGACAATATTCCCTGTAGCCAGTAAGGCCAACTGAGGTCCCACACTGATTCAGGTGAGACTTCAGTACTTCTAATGGCAAAACACACCAGTGATGACTTAGAACCCAGCAGTTTAGATTATGGTTTCTAGTACTGGGCAGTAAAAAAAGGGACATATCCAGTTAATAATAACATGAGTGGTGTTTCTATTCACTGGTAGATATTCAGGGCACAGATTTTTGTCTGAATATCTACCAAATACCTGATGGATTCATGTGCACTAACAAAAAGCTTGGGAAAAGTCTGGGCTAAGTTGTCACAACTTCCAGGACATGAAAATCTAGGCCTGGCGTCAATGCACATTGCTGGCATGTTTTCTGATTAAATCAAACTTTGGGCAGCTAGAGTTGTAAAACAGGCAATAAACCTTTTATAACATATCATAAATAAGAATGCTCATGCTGACGGTTTGATTGAAATGGGCACTTCTTCATACCTCATATTTTGTGATCTATTGGCTCCTGCACTCCTTTTTTTTACAGCTACATCAACTGGATATTTCCCCATGCTTAGGGAGGGAGGAAAGCTTATAGAAGGAAGCAAGTTTTCTAGAAGTAATTAGTATCCAAGCTGTGTAAAGTCTGGAGGTTACTATTCTCAAATGTTGCATACACATAATTTATTATTCTATGCTTGTGACTTTCAGGTGGGTTTGTTACGTGGTATACTAGGAACACAGCAAATGTTCCCAAAAGCTAGTGTGATTCAAAGGCATGAATTTGCTTCCTCCTTCCTCATTCTTCCAGTTTGCTTTCTTGAAATACTCAGTGAATTTTTTCATTCATGGGTGTGCTCTTAGATCTATGCAGCTATATATATGTGCATCTGTGGCACTCCTCACTGGGATTCCATCAACCCTGAGAGGAAGGCATTCATCTCCCCATCGAGCAAAAGACAACCTTAGCAACAGGGAGATTTGGTACCTTGCCCTTAGCCCCAACCAGCCACTCCGTGACATATGATCTGCAGCAGCCCCAGGCCCTGCACAGTTTCAGATGTGATCAGGGAGAAGGACTGGGGGATAGGATTGAGCATGGCTCTAGCCCAGGAATGGGAGAAACAGGGGGTGTGGACCAGGAAGAGCCAGTAGAGACCAGTGTCATTGAGACCAGGTCAGCTGAGCACAAGAACATCTCAGCCTGCTCCTGACCCCACGACATGTCTCTACCAGAGAGGTCTCTACCAGATCTCAAAGTGTGCGTAAATAAGGCTGAGTGGGCATCAGAAATTGAAGGGACCCCCACTTTAGATCTTGCAGAGTAAAGCTGGTGATATTTCTCCTGGTAGTGGTATGAAAGCCACAAAGCAGAGAGGAGTTCTGCTGGCATCCTTGAAGCAAGGAGCAGTCAGGAGAAGAGAGTTGTCTTTATGAAACTTCTGGGTTGAACAACGTATATAATTTGTTACACCTTTCCTGTTCCAAACTCGTGCTGATGGGCAGATGCTTGTGTGCAACATGAGTATGTAGCCAAGTTACTTCAAAAGTACCAAACACATTTTGTATTTCATTGTAAGGTTTCCCCTGGCACTGACAACTTTTATGACAATTTGCAGCCTGGTGTGGCATTTAATGGCCACACTTTTAAACTGTTAAACATAAAGGTTTCTGCTGGAAACACAGTCTGTATTGGGTTTGTGTTTCCAGCCAGGTTGGGGAGGGGCGGGGGGGGCTACAGGGGGGGCCTCTGGGAGAAACTGCTGGAGACCTCTTCCATGTCCAGCCNCAGGGGTGGCCTCTGGGAGAAACTGCTGGACACCTCTTCCATGTCCAGCAGAGCCAATGCTGGCTCCAGGACTGATGTGGCACTGGCCAAGGCTGGGCCAGTCAGAAATGGTGGTAACACCTCTGTGATAATGTATTTAAGAAGAAGAAAAAAAGTTATTGCACAGTCGCAATTGAGGCCAGAGAAGAGCAGGGTGAGAACACGTGAGAGGAACAACTCTGCAGACTCCAAAGTTGGAGCAGAAGGAGGGGGAGGAGGAGCTCCAGGCACAGGAGCTGGGATTCCCCTGCAGCACCTGGTGCAGACCATGGTGAAGCTGTGCCCCTGTAGCCCATGGAGAACTGGGGGTGCAGAGATCCGCCTGCAACCCATGGAGAAGACACACACCAGAGCAGGTGAATGCCTGGAGGAGGCTGTGACCCTGTGGGAGACCTGTGCTGGAGCAGGCTCCTGGGAGGCAGGGACCTGCAGACTCATGGAGAGTGGAACTCATGCTGGAGCAGATATCCTGGTAGGATTTGTGACCCCACAGGCAACCCACGTTGGAGCAGGCTGTGCCTGAAGGACTGCACCCTGTGGAAGAGTGACCCATGTTGCAGCAATTTGTGGAGATCTATTGCCTGGACTCAAGTTGGGAAAGCTCATGGAGAACTGTCTCCCATGGGAGAGACCCAACAATGGAGCAGGGAAAAGGCTCCTTTCCGTGAGCATCAGCAGAAACCACAGGTGATGAACTGACCATAACCCCCATTCCCTGTCTCCCTGCACTGCTGAGGGGAGGAAACAGAGCTGGGAAGGAGGGAGGAGTGAGGGGAAGGCGTTTTTAAGGTCTTATTTTATTTCTCATTATCCTGCTCTAATTTTGTTAGTAATAAATTCAATTAATATCTCTAACTCCAGCCAGTTTTGCCTGTGCTGGTATTTGGTGAGTGATCTCTTTCAGTCCTTATTTTAGCTCCTGAATGCTTCGTTATATTTTCTCTCCTGAGTCCAGTTGCTGAGGGGAGTGATAGAGAGGCTTTGGTGGGTGCCTGGAATCCAGCCAGTGTCAACCCACTCTACAGACATGGCCCAAACTCTGGCAGCACTGCCTTAATTAGCACAGCATTGTATAAATCACAGCTTTCTGCCTGTCACTACCACTCAAGGCCCCAGTGAGACTCCAGGACAGGTCAATGTGCAGGGATGATCTCAAGGAGAGTGACAGTGCACATCTGAGTTCCCGCAGTTTCAATTGCAGTGATTATTAATGTGAGAAAGCCAGAATGATGGAAAATGGCCTGAGTTCCAGTAGAATTTATAGCCTTTACTGCCGATGTCCCTCAGCCTTGACCAGCTGTTACACACCTGGAACTGTAATACTGAAATATTCTCCTTCAATTTATCTTTCTTATTCCTTATGAGACTAATGATGGACAGAGCAATATGTAGCATAATTACAGAGACCCACTTGCAGACAATTAATTTCATGCAGAAATACTCTGCTAAAAATGTTTTCCAGTCGATACAATATCTTAAATCTTATACCAATAGCAGTGTTTTGCTCCTATAGGAGAAGCATTTTGAGTTTTCTTTTTGTTTCTTTATGTGTATATATATATGCAAAAAATGACAAGCTAATGAAAGTGGAAGTGATTTGCACTCTGAAAGTGATTCGTACCTTGAAATGGTTAAATCATGTGTAAAATGTAACTCAAAACATTTTCTGGAGTGTAGGGATCCTGCATAGCTATGGATCACTTAGCAGTCTCAAATTTAAGGCACTTCCAGGGATCATCCAAAATGGAGGCCCCCAAATTATTAAGAATGTGTATATAAATTAATGTCACATAGTATCACAGAATCATAAAATAGGTTGGGTTGGAAGGGACCTTTGAATGTCAGCTAGTACAACCCCCCTGCAATAAGCAAGGGCATATTCAACAAGACCAGGTTGCTCAAACCTCCATCCAACCTCAACTTGAACGTTTCCAGGGATGGGGCATCTATCACTTCTTTGGGCAACCTGTACCAGTTCCTCTTATAATTTTTCCAGAGATCACTGAAGTTTGAAGCTGTTGCATCAGAGAGATGCCTCTCTTTAGGAACATTTCCTTGCTCTGCTACATGTGACAAAACTCTTTGTTTTATCATCATTCATCATATCCATCATCCAGGCTGGATATCTGTATTTCACTGAATCCATGCAATACATTTTGTCCTTGCACCATCTAGAGTATGCAAAATAGAAAAAGGGGGGTTTGAATAGGAAAGAATTTAGAAAGAGATTTTTGTACTATTGAAGCCAAGGAGAATTTTGCCAATTTTTTTTTCTTAAGATCTGACTACAAGTTTAACTGAGTCATTTTGAATTTATTTGAGCATAATATTCATCTATTGGGGACTGATACTGGGACTGGAAAAAAGACAAAAGAGACGATTACTTTTTTATATTTTAATCTGCTGTCATTATTGTAGGTAGGAATTTCATGAAATTATGTTGCCTGATCAACTTAGTGGCCGTTGTTGATGGATTAACTACATCACTGGCAAGGGAAGAAATACAGATGTCGTCTATATAGACTTCTATAAGGCATTTGACATGATCCTGTACAACATCCTTCTCTCTAAATTGGAGAGATATGAGTTTGATGGGTGGACTGTTTGGCAGATGAAGAATTGGTTGGACAGCCACATCCAGATGGTAGTGGTCAAGGACTCAATGTCCAGAAGGAGCTCAATGATGAGCGGTGTCCCACAGGGCTCTCTGTTGGGACTGGTTTAACATTCTCATAAATGACACAGAGAGTGGGGTTGAGTGCAGCCTCAGCAAATTTGCCGATGACACCAAGCTGCGAGACAGAATGCCATCCAGAAGTACCTGCACAAGCTCAAGAAGAGGTCCCATGGAAATCTCATGAGGCTGAACGAGGCCAGGTGCACCTGGGTCAGGGCAACCCCGAGTATCAATACAGGTTAGGGATGCAGAGATTGAGAGCAACCTTGCCAAGAGGGATTTGGGGATGCTGGTGGATGTAACAGTTGGACATGTCCCTGCCCACGGAGGTCTGTTTAAGATCCTTTCCAACCCAAAAAATTCTATGAAGATATTATGATGAGGAATTTATGATAGACACAGAACTGTAATCACTCCCCAATATGCCTTCACTTGATATATGATTTCCCCATGTAATAACAGTAGTAATCAAACTGTCCCATTTTTTTCTTGAATGAGAATCATGCTTTCTCTTTCTTCCCTCCTCTCAGATATTGCTTAACATCTCCAAATGTGCTTGCTTACAATTACTTATCTACCTTTGGTAAAACCAGAGGATTTTAAAATTAACTTAATACAAATGCAGAAAAAAAGTGTTTTGTATGTATTTTAAGCCACTGCTAGCTGTTTGTTAAAGCCTTTTCATGCCTTGTCTGAGATCTTGAAATAATATATTTAATAAAATTATGGCAATGACTCACAGCTTCTCTAATATACTTGTTTTCATTTATGTTGTATACAGAAACAGCTCTGTTAATAAAAACCATATATAAATAAAGTAGCTCCAGAAAGGAATGCTGATTTGTATAAGAAAACCCTGGACAATTAGATACTAATGTCTGTAAAATATTCTGCTGCCACAAGACACACACAAACTGATTGAAGACAGACACTTCTATGAGAATTTTGTTGAGGCCAGCTTTATAAATAGATGCTCAGTAATAGTAGACCAGATGTTCAAAATGAATTGTCAAGCAAGGTTTCTTGTAACCAAGCTGAAGAAGGCCATCAAAGCAATTGTTTCACAGCCTCAGATCACATTCTGAGCCTGTTAGCCTACTGTCAAATGATGTTTTTGGAGATGACAAAGTGCTCTCTCCTGCCACTTTAGGAAGAAAAGCCAATGCCACTTTAGGAAGAGTGACTGAAATAAAAGATTGGACTGATTTGGTTTGCAGCTCAATGTAAACAGGGCATTTTGTGCTTCCATGGTGCCTCTTTAGAGATATGACTCTTGGAAAGGTTACTGATGAGCTATTATATGGTATTGCATCCACCAGTTCACTCATGTGGGCACAAGTTGAGTGGTTGTAATAGCAAGAACTTCTAACTAAAAAGAAAAAGACATGAGCCTTTTTTCCCATTAATGTAGACACCTGAAAGTGGAGTGTCTGGTTTAAACATCAGGCTCCTCATTTATTCACTGGAGAAAAAGTTGCCTCCAGAGGCTTAGTTGTCTCCTAAGTTAGGTATGCATCACTTTCTGATGATGGCTGTCACTCTCCAATGGCTATAGAAACTAAACACTTTATCTGTCAGGGAAATGACATGATTTCAAGTCAAAACTCAGAGTTACATCTGCTAATACATTTTTCTTTAAGGAACTCTACAGAAGCATCAAAAGGAATTTGTATCAGGAAAGTCAAGATCTCTTAAGAGTACACATTTTTAAACAGTCAAAAATCCAGATGTACTGGGCAAAACTGAATTGAAACAAAAGGATTTGGAACCAACTGTCTCTGCTCTGTCCTTAGTTCCTTGCATGCCAGTTTGTTTCCTTCAGAGTTTCCCTTAATCCAGCAATTGTATGTGAGTTTCCAAGTCACAATGAATTCTAGAAAATATTTTATGGGTCCTTTGGAGAAGTCGCTTTCTTTCCATCTCCTTTAAAACTGTTAGTGTTTTCGCTCCAGTCTGAACTTAATTTGTCTGTCCTATGTTGTACTTCAAAATTTTCCTGCTTGGGCAGTATTTGGTTGCTGTATAGTAAGGGAAAGTCTCTTCTTTGCTCCAGAGATTCCACTTAACCCAGAGTGGAGACAAGAAAGGTAAAGCAGTAGCCTTCTTCCCCATTTTTCTACTTTAGCAGGAGTTAGGTGAGAAAACAAGTTGCATTTGATTTGCATAAGCAGACTAATACTACTTAACTTTGGATTTGTATGTGGAACTAAACAGCAAGCTTTCCATAGGAAAACTGTATTGTTTTACCAGGTATGCCTGGTATTTTCCTTCCAATATGGTAACAAATTTCACAGACAAATTCTGCATCATGTAGGGAGAAGTATTTGATTTACTTGCCTTAAATCATTTGCCTGGTAATTTTGTTTGATTCTCTTTGAAAATAATAAGGATATTTTGGGAAATATTGAATAAACATTCTTCATTCTTCATCATCAGATTACTTGTAATTTTATGTATCTCAGTCATATCCCCGTTAAGTCATCACTTTCCTAAACAAGGTCATTGTAGTTTGCAGAATCAAAGACATGAGAAGATTACAGAATCAATCCAGGTTGGAAGGGACCACTTTGGGTCATCTGGTCCAACCTCTCTGTTCATGCAGGGTCACCCTAAAGCACATGGCACAGGATTGTGTCCAGATGGTTCTTAAATATTTCCAGAGAGGGAGACTCCACAATCTCTTTGGGAAGCCTGTTCCAGTGCATGGTCACACACATAATAAAGAAGTCCTTTCGCAGTCAGGTGGAAGTTCCTGTGCATCATTTTCTGACCATTGTCTCTTGTCCTATCACTTAGCACCACCAAGAAAAGCCTGGCTCCATCCTCTTGACAGCCTCCCTTCAGAGACTGATATACACTGAGGCCTCACAAGGGCTGAGTGGAGGGGCAGGATCACCTCCCTC